>LLKJ01000427.1:0-49264 GCA_002242865.1 Clarireedia sp. CPB17
ATCCAACCCCGGCTGCATCTCCATCAGCTCCGCCCTCCAGACCTGCGAATCCGCCACCCCCAGCTTCACCAACCTCCACTCCACCCAACAAGCCCCCTGTCTCTGCTACTCCGCTACATCATGGCGTCCCACGGATTTCGACCTCGCAGTAGCGAGCTGTGCCCACTTCGCAGCTACTGTGTTACCTAGTGCGTATTCTGCGCTCGCAGACCTCGAGGGCTTTTGTGAGAGCGTGGGGAATGTGCAGATGTCCGCGAGCGCTCCAACGACTATACTGCCCGTCTCGGTCGATATGAGTTGCTATACGGCACTTTCGCTCCTGCAGAGCTGCGACACTCTGATACCGAGCTTTTCAGCGCTGGGGCTGACGCAACAGGCTTCGTGTCTGTGTTATGCGAGTGGGACGTCGTGGGCGCCGAAGACGTTCGATGAGGCGGTTTTGACGTGTGGGGATTATGCGCGCACGGCGGCTTCGGGTTTGCTGGTTTCGGTGTCGGGGTTCGATGGGCTGTGTGCGTCGGTGGGGGATGTGCGTTCGGTGGGGAGTGTATTGGGTGATGGAAAGACTCTTACAAGCGGTTCTGTGGCTACGACTGGGATTACTTTGATGCCGTCTGCGACGCTTACTTTGAGTCCGGCATCGAAGTCTACTGTGGATAGATCGATATCTTCTACGGAGAGGTCAACACCTACTACATTGACAACCTCCTCTTCCTCAAATACACAATCGACAGTTCCCACACCCAGTACCACTGTCCTCATCAGACCTACAACATCGATATTTTCCACACCCAGTCCTACAACCATCACCAAGCCTCCAACATCAACAGCAGTAGTAATCGGCGGGAACCAAAACGGAGATGTGTCCTTAAATCAAGTCAGCGACCCGATGATCGTTGCAGTTAGTTTTGCCTGTGCGGCCATGGTACTTTTTTTATGCTAGCTCCTGCCTTGGGCAGGAGGCTTGTCAATCTGGTGCGGTCCATGTAGTTGTGTTTGCTTTGGGAGGGCAGGATTTGGCGTGGCGGTTTGCTTGAGATAGATAGACTTAGGATATGTAGTAATATCAGATTTGTTTTTGATCTTCTGTTTGCAAATGCTACATCACGGAACATTGATGGCCTGTAATAATCCCTTTGCAACCGCATTACTCAAGGGTTCGAAATGTTCTTGATCTAAAGCATATAAGAAGATGCATATAATGTAGTTGGAGCTACAGCAGCATGTAATTATGACAACAATGACTGGGTATTTGGACTATATAGCAGAAAAGACCCCCCATGATTATTTGAGTACATTTAGACATCGATCCCACCCATTACTGCGCGCCTAAAGTCTGTAATGCAGCTCTCAGCTCCTTGACGGCAGTCGCTGCATCTTCGAAGTTCAATGCAGAAATGGCGAAGCGCGCATGCTTTTGTGCTTTGGCAATCGATTCATCGTCGACGTTTAATTGTTGCGGAATGGGTTGTGCCGGAGGTGGTGCTGAAGGCGGAGCACGAGCGGTTGCATAGGGATTGTGCTGTGCTTGCGGAGGCTGAGGCGGGAATGTTGGCTGCTGATTTGGGGGTGGATATATTGGAGGTTGAGGTGCAGGTGGATCTTGACGATAGAAGTCTTGTGGGCCTGGAACCGACGGTTGCTCACCAGGTAAGATCGGTGGAGGGAATGATTGGAAGTTAGGTGAAGGTGTCATGCCTGGAGACGCACCGGGGGCGCTCAGTTTTGAGGTATCAGGAAGCCCAAGGTCAAATGTATGGTCCTCGGGGGCAGGTGCAGTTCGTACAGTCGAGTCGCGGGGTTCCGACGTAAAAGTAGGAACTTCCGGGAAATAACCTCCGCCTATAGATCCATTCCTATCTTTGGGGGAGGACTCTAGCGGCGAGACATTATCGTCCGGAACTGCAGTGTGGGGAAGGCCATCTCGAGAAAATGGATCGGCTTGTGCAGGCGAAGTCGTGCCTGGAGAGCCACGAGCAGATACTTGCGCTGAAGGATGTAAAGAGCGATCCAGCGAAGACTGTCTTGCTAGCCTTGCTTCAACACCATCTTGTTCATCTGGTACATCTTCCACTGATGCCTGTCTTGCTTTTGGTGGTTGGTCAAGACCTTGCACTTCAGGATCATTTGGATCTAGTGGCGGCAGTTCTTCCTCAGGCGCGGGCTGTGGTTTTGGATTCGATTCATTGGGGTCCTTTCCTTCCTTTAGTGCCCTCACGATTCGAACTGCATTCCACTTTGCGTACTTTATTTTCGCCTGGGTCTCAGCGTCCGGTGGTGACCATATGTTCAACAGCTCTAGGAAAGTCGCGGCGGCTTGAAAAGTATCTGCAGTCTGCCTGTGACAATGTAAGTAGGATACTAACAGCCTCAGTCGGGTGACGCATACTTTGTTACTTTACTGGCCTGGACAGCACGATCTGCTCTCAGAAATGTCTCTAGTCCGAATTGCTCAACATATGCTTGGCCTGCAGTATCGTCCAGGATCGCATCGTTGTCTGCATTTTGGGCTTTGATCTACCATGCTTCAGCTCAGTCCCCTTGTGAAATTAAGAGGCCCCCCATACAGTCTCAAGCTTATCCATCAGCGTTGTGGTATAATTCAATGTTTCCGGGTCCCCATTATGTAGTCCTTTTGAGAGTATCTGATTGACAATCCAGTATTCGCCTGTAAATGTTAGTAGAGGCCCACTATCGAACAGAGTATGGCATACACCAGTATGATATTACCGGTTTCACGGTTTCGAGCTGCGCAGCTCTAACTATGAAGCGGGTGAGGTCTGCTGCCTTCAACTTCGGAGGAACCTGCGCAGCCATGACGTGGTTGTTTTGCGGTTTGCCTGTGGAAAGCGAAACAACAATAGCAGTGATCTCTTGAGCTCGGAGATGGTTATGCGACAACGACTCTAACAATACACGGCGATGCGATCGAAAGTTGTCGTTCGGATTCGTCCATTGACATTCTACTTTCGAGCCCCTCATTGCCTAATTAAGCCGAAAGTGGCTGGAAGCTCAATTCTGCCACAGCCTAAACCATTTTAGTGTGTCATTACCCCGGATTTGCTAATTGCTTCTATTTGCAACTTCATGCGACTGTGGCCTTTTCTTCGTAAAGGAACCGTGGCATGTTTATATAAACTCAATCATTGCCCTCCATTCTCTTACTTCTTGATTGAATGTATTGATGTTTTGAATAGCTACTACAGCTCATAATAGTAGATAAGAATTTGATCAAAATGGTACACGCTGGAGCTATCACTGCGGCCGCAGCTTTGCTGTGTGCTTTGCCATCAGTACATGCTGGATTATACCCAAAGAGTTCGGCCGTCTTGTCACTTGATGGCAAGGATTATGATCGAATGATTGCTCAATCTAACTATACTTCTGTAGGTATCACGAACTAGTCAACAATCCTATCAATCTAATATTTCGCAGATCGTTGAATTCTACGCCCCTTGGTGCGGGCATTGCAAGAGCCTCCAACCTGCCTACGAAAAGGCTGCCAAGAACCTTGCAGGTCTCGCGAAAGTAGCGGCAGTCAATTGCGACGAAGAGTCGAACAAGGCATTCTGCGGAGGTTTTGGAGTACAAGGATTCCCAACTCTCAAGATCGTCAAGCCTGGAAGCAAACCCGGAAAGCCGATTGTGGAAGATTACCAAGGGCCACGGACTGCGAAGGGAATCGTTGATGCCGTGGTGGACAAGATACCAAATCTAGTGAAGCGAGTCGCCGATAAGGATCTGGAGGGCTTTCTGGCCGAGGCAAACGACACCGCGAAGGCAATCCTATTCACAGACAAGGGAAAGACGAGCGCAACATTGAAAGCTCTCGCCATTGACTTCAAAGGAAGTATTAAGGTCGCTCAGATCAGAAATACTGAAAAGGCATCCGTGGAGTTGTTCGGCATTACTCAATACCCTACACTCATTCTCTTACCAGGTGGAGAAGCGGCAGAAGGAATTGTGTATGATGGGGAAATGAAGAAAGAAGGAATGCTTGCTTTCCTTTCACAAGCTGCTACACCGAATCAAGACCCACCGCCAGCAAAGAGCAAAGCTTCGAAGTCCAAGACTGATAAGAAAGCTTCATCAAAGGCTAAAGAATCTTTCGAGTCGGCCTCAGCATCTCACGCCCAATCCGAGAAACCTGTCACAGCTACAGATGAAACGATAATAAACCAGCCCACTGAATCTCCGTCACCGGAGGTTGATACTGAAAAGCCAATCGTACTTCCACCAGCACCACAGCTACCTGTATTGATTACCGAAGAAGACTTGAATAGAAACTGTCTGGGACCTCGAACTGGGACGTGTATCCTTGCGTTCCTGTCGGCAGCCTCTGGTGAAGTTACTGAAATAGCATCCACTTCATTGGCAGAGATCGCTCACAAGCATCACCTGCATCAACGAAAACTGTTCCCATTCTTTGTCGTCCCTAGCGAGAATCCTGGGTCTGCTAAAGTCAAGGCATCCCTTGGACTGAAGGGTGAAGCTGAGGTAGTTGCCTTGAATGGAAGGCGAAATTGGTGGAGAGCTTTACCGAGCAAGGGCGCCGCTTTGGCTGCCGAGGATGTGACCATTGAAGCTATTGAGAATTGGGTTGATGGTATTAGATTGGGTGAAGGTGAGAAGAAGAAGATTCCAGAAGGCATGATTCCCGAAGAGCCTGAAGTGGAAGAATCTGCACCAGAACCAAAACCCGCCGATGAGCCCCAGATCATCATTGAGGAAATCGATGATGATGATTTGGAGCCACCAGCGCCAGAACCAGAGATCAAGCATCAAGAATTGTAGGTGTGATTGAGAAGGAGGACAAACCATCTGAAAGGAAGTTAGGGATTTGATTTGGATGATTGTAGTTCTACACTGGATTGCTACTTTTAACATAGGAATTTGAGGATTCATTATCATAAGCAGTCCAAACATTCTGTGTCTAATACTTTTCAGCCCGTAGTAGTCTAGCAGGATTGTGCTTTACGTGGTAGTTACCTTTCCGTGCCATTTTCTCTACATCCAAACGCCATAGCAACACCAGGGTATCATCGATTGATGCTCTAACCCCCTCGTACATTCTTTGAGCATTCTTTACTACCTCCCTGTTCGAACCACGGCTACAGTCACTGATGATTTTCATGATCCCATCCCATTTAATATCTTTTTCCCTCTACTCCTTATGACCCCGTCCAATATTTCCCTCACTTGCTTGCACCCATCTACACCGACAGCTAGCATACCTTCTAATCTTCCCGCTTGGACCCTAGTTTCCATAACCAAGCAAACAACACCGTCACCATCCCCCTCTCCTGTAGTAGCCACCGTCAAGAATGGCAATTCCGTCTCTTCCCCCATGTTCAAGTCTAATAAAGGGTCGGCCTTCTCATCGTTGCTTGAATATGATGATGTTGACCCGGCGGTGCAGGCGCAGATGTAGGAAGGCATTGGAATACCAGCGTCGATCAAGGCGAGTGTTGAGGCATTTATTAACGCAGAAAGAAGGGAACCGTCGAGGGAGAGGATGTGCAGACTTAGCAGAATTGTAGAATTCGGCGTTAAGTTTGTGAGGAGATGAGGAGTGAACGTCGTAGAGATTGTGCTGCTTAGTTCTTGTATGCGCCTACATTGTGTCAGTTCTAGCTGGCCGTAAAGATGTAGTAGAGCGGGGGCGCATCATACTTATCATTCCTCCCGAATTTCTTCCTATCAACTCCAGCAAAGCCTGCGAAGCTGATCTCGACGCGCACTTCTGCTTTCTCGCCAGAAGAATTATTTCCTCCCCCGCCAATGGATCGAAGTTTGGAGGGATCGCATGGTCCTGTCACTGTGCAAAGAACTTGGGTGTTACCCATTGAAAGGTAAGACGACCCATCTGAAGAAGGTTGTGTTGAGATAGATGCACTAAGACGGCGAAGCTCGTTCCATCTGCGACCATCGAGGCGAAGAAGTGCGAGGGAATAGGTGGATGTGTCGAGGGGCATGATTTGGAAGGTGTGTAAGACCAATTCTGGGGAGGGCGAGCTGTTTTGGTATCGTGAAGCTTCCACGCATGTAATCCTTTTTTGGCCAAAGTTCTCTCTGGAGCTGGAGGTTAAGCCAAGGGCGATGAGAAAGTATGCGACCTTTGACAATCGGGGTTTAGCATAAAATGAAGCTCTGTTGATACTGAATTATTTTTGATCTGCGCATGTGCAAGGTTTTGAGATTAGATTATATTAGATCTTGTATTAGTCATCGGTTCAGCTCTCATTCCCGCCGTCTATCTAACTTCTGACATGATGCAGATGCAACCACTTAGCTGGCAGTATTCCTCTTTTCCGACGGAGGCTCTAGAAATTGTACGATTGTGTCCATGGTTTCATTGCGGCTCGTAGGATGCCTGAATGGTAAGCCGATATACACCCAGCCACACCGTCTCAGTTTCACCTCCACTCCTTCACGTAAATATAGACACTATGCCGTCCGATCTGCTAAATGGCTTCATGCCATTTGCTAATATGGAAATTAACATTCGTAGTGCTTACTCCGTACACATACATATTATGGGGGTTGCTGATGGATTTATAGTTACCATAGGTTATGTGTTGTTACCTTCAGTCGCTGTCCGGGTCTAAGTTACATGGGACCATGCAGACAAGCCTCTACGTTGAGACACAGTCAACCGGAAAGCCGTTGGCTGCTCACTATTTCATTCCTCACTCTCCCATCTGCAAGACTTAGTAAGGCCTTCTACTTTCTAAACACCTAACGTCGCGCAGATGGAGGTATACTACCCGTTGGCTCCAAAATCTCAGCTGCATTACGGCGATCAACCAGGACTAGAAATAAGGCCATCAGAGCAAAAGTCATCAGTGCAAGAGTCATCAGAGCAAGAGCCATCATGGCAACATAACAGTACTGGCGGTCCGATGAAAATAGCTGGCTTGTCTGTGGGTGTTTTTTGGGCTGTGTTCGTTGCGCTCTCGGTGATTCTGGCAACTGGAATTGGTGTAGGTGTTGGCGTGGGACTTGGTGCACAAAAGACGGACTGCAAAACGTAATGTTTTCCCTCTTCTTCCTCGTTCTACTCACTCATTCTCTTTAGAGCTAAAAACACCAATGCGAACGCAGCGACTGTGACAACGACTATATTCGCTTCACCTACTTCATTTCAGAAAATCAACCCTTCTGCCACAAGGAGCCAATCATCCAATCCCACCGCTTCTGCAGCTCCATATTCTCCTTGTACGAACGACATCTCTTCGTTTAATAACTCTATTGTCCAACCAGATGATGCCACAGGCAAGGCCATCACTCTCTCTAATTCTGCTCAGCAATTTCGAATTGCTTGCAATACGAACTATCCCTCTGGTGCGACTTACGGAAATCCAAACATTCATGATATCATGAAGCTCTATATGCCAGACTTGAATTCCTGTATAATGGCTTGCGCAGCATACAACGCGGGATATAATACAAACTACCAGGATGGAGTTGATGTAGGCGGTGGACTTTGCAGGGCCGTGACTATGGTCATTAATGAAGGAGAGTTTTGTTATTTGAAGAACGGGACGGGGGTTAATAACACTGGCATTAGTGGAGGGGGTGCTGTTAGAAAGGACAGTGCGATCTTGATGTAGATATGTTGAGGGTTTAATCACGTGGGAATGTATATACGAGTATGTCTTCGAAAGCTTGCAATAGGGTTTTCAACTGATGGTAGACAGGCTTGGGGAACGATAATGTAGAAAGACTCCTTAGTTGGGGTGGCGCAGGTTAATAAAGATTATATGTTTGATCTCCACTGCCATCATCAGGTCGCAATATCTATGATGGCTTGTCTGCACGCAATTATCACCATGAATCGTTAAAAGGAGAATACGTTCAGCCAGAGCGTTACTGGCTCGATCTCGTGTGAGTGCGGTCTATGAACGATCTGCGTGACTACCGCTGACTTTTCAAGAAAGTTGCTTACGCAGAAGCTTTCTTTCTGAGTGGATACATTTTATCTTATTGATTTTGTTCAGGCACCTGTTCTTCACATGTGCTTTACATATACCCAGTCGCCTATCGAATATAATACGCTGGCTCTGCTCCAATCAATGCCACCTTCCCACTTGTATCATCCCCAGGCGCGTACCATGTTTCTGTCTTGATGTCGACACTCCTGTTCAAGCTGCTATGTCCTGGTGGTGGTGACTCTCTTCCATTACTCGAAATTATGGTTGTGAATCCAACAATTTTCAGATCTGGTCGGAGTTCCAGGTCCGGATCCCCTGCTTGTCGCGTTCGTCTTCTGGTACCCAGTCCGTCCATCATTCGTGACCCGAGATGGCCAGTCGATCCGCCGTGGGAATTGTCGGACCAGTCGAGGAAGGATCGTAATAGTGGTTTGAGGGTTGCCAGACAGCAAGCAATGATCCCTACAGCCATCTCTACCACTGAAAGGATAATGACATTGCAGCGAGGAAGTTAGTTTGATTTCTTGGTGAGGAACCGTTAACACTTACTTGATCGTGTAGAGGTAATCGCTGGTGGTAGTGAGATCATTCAAGAACGGAATTCTGGTGATTGTTGAGATACTCGCCCTGGGATCTTTATCAGTTCGGTCACAGAGCAATTGACTAGTATGCCACTTACACCGACCCTAACGCAAGAGTGAAAGCAACCGCGACTTTGGTTCTCTTCGTAATCTGGAGATCGGCAACAATGAAAGCTGGAATGATTCCCAACGTCAAGTCCGTCAATATGCTCGTTCCACCATGTCCATACGCCACACCTGCTACAGTTTTAGGATCCCAGCATATTCCGTCCGTGTCGCCCAAAGCTTGTCGCCAATAGAATGATATTGGCCTGCATTGCATCAATAAGACGACGAAGAAGCCAATACTATAAGCTAAGAATATAGCCATAGAAAGACAGACTGTCCAAATATGACTCGGTTTAACGGCGATACGAATTAGATAAAGAGCAATCGAACATTTGATTAGGGCAACTGTAGGAACATAGAAGATCTCCGCAAGGCACCAGTACTGCAAAGAACTTAGTGGGTGTCCATGATAATAAAAAGTAAAGAACTTACCATAATACCTTGCGAGTACTGCTCTAAAGTTAAGTCATATAGATGCTGTCCAAAGCCTGTCGAAACGCCCTTTATAGTGAACCCAATGCCAGTGGTGAATAAGACCTGCAACTGTTAGTAGGCTTATCAATTAGGCAGCATAGATCTCAGCATACCAAAGAGCAAACAGTGAGAGCATCATCGGCGCCGAAGGCCCGCAATATCGATATCCGTACATAACATCGTAAACCAACAGAAACCCACGCAAGTACGAAAAATATCAGAGTTATGACTAGAATCCCGACCTCTCTATCAGAATCTTGTGCCATCACGGTCGAGCTCAGTTCCGATCTTGCTGCACGAACTTCATTCGCTCGGCTGACGATCCAGGAGAGCAAAGAGAATCAAGACCAAAGGTATGGCAAGAGATGTGCGAGTCATAAAAGAAATTATAAGTCGTCCCTATGCCCATGAAATAACTTTCCGGCAGATTGAAAAGTATATATCCCCGAGCATGCATTTGGAATGGAGATGCATGCACAGACCTCTGTGCCTTAATATCTGAGCCCTATTATACTCCAGAGAATAAATCATACTGTAGCGCTTCGTAGGTGCAGTTCCGGGATGAAATGACAGCGGGACTTAACCCTAAGCATCCGTAGATTGGGAGCTTATACTCACTGACATGGCCGTATCTGGAAATGCTTACGAGGATCTATCATTCCAGAACAGCATTTGCCGTTATCTTGAGCCAAATTGGAAGATGGGGGCCACAGCAATCCTAGTAGCATTTTCTGTTACACAAGGTTATTCCGCGGCATTCTTGCGGGAAAGTTGGTGGCAGAATAGTGCATGTACCTCGAAGCCACGCGATGTGCCCCATAAAACGTTGGCGCCCACGGGTTCGCTTAAAATGTGGCCGCTGTCAAAGTCAAAAGTGGCGGCCATAGCAAACCCATTGTCGCAGCGTAACGCAGCGTCGCCTGATGTGATAGACATGTAGAGTTCTTAATGTATTCTAGGGGTCTTTTAGCAGAGTAGAACGAACTGTCCTATTTGACACCTTGAAGGGAGTATCCTGGCTTGAGGAGACGCTTTGTGACATTCCTTTCGTGATATCGGCAGGTGGGTTTGGTGGAGACACTCATAAGTGGGTATTCCTGGCCAATTAACGTCCTAGGTACGATTAAGGAGAACGCATCCATGATATGAACGAGATCTGGGAGGAGAGAAGAAGATGAAGGAAGAGTAACAAAGATAAGCAACGTAAATCTTATAACGCGATCCTAAACTGACTCAGGTTCCTGACAAACGGTGTTTTGCCAAATTGCTTATATTATCATCCTCTCAATAAGGAGTATACTTTTCCAAACGGGCCGCGCCATGCTAGATGGAAATTATTGCTTAGTATATAAGTGGATCTCCATTCTCGAATAGTGGCTTTTCTCAAGAAACGTGCAAGAGAACCTTGCGAACAGCCGGCCAGTATGCTGCATCGGTAGTGTAATGATCATGTCTAGAAGTAGATTCGTCACCAAAGTGCAGGCATACGCCGTATGATGTTGAAAAAAGGCAAAGCGTCAATGAAACAGCCAATAAGATAACAATCTGGGAAAAGAAAGACCTTCTCACGGTGCCTATATTAATCCTAGCGTTGATCATTCAAGATCTTTCTCCCATGATCACATTGTTGAACTGTATCCACTTACGCTATGGTCCATTAATTGGAAACGTAGAAATTTGACCGTTGAAATCCATAGAGGGAGTTGATCAGCATATGTAGTTCATATCTCCTTCATCATGTAACTCGCCTCGAGCTACGTCTTCTTCCCCGGGGCGAACCCCTGACATGATGTGAGTTAGCATCGATTCGAGGTCCCATAAACCATCAAAATGGTGTCGACTGAGAGCTTCTAGAGCCTGCTCACGACGGGTAATGATAGTTCCATCGCAAATGTTTTTTCCATTCTGTAAAGCATGGTTTTACAAGCCATGAAGAATTCGAGTTTGTCGAACCTCTAGGAGTAGATTATGGACAATGTGAACTGGTCAGTGGATGAATAGTCTCTTGATGAGAGGCGTACGTACAGATGACACGGACCGTTGCAGAAACTTGGAAAGTTCATGAGAACAAAGCTCGAGAAACAACAGTCACTTTGTAGTCTGGTATGGTTATCCCTGGTTGTCGGATCACGATCAGACAGACCTAGAACTAGTACTGTATCATATCCATTCCAAGTGTGGGGATTTAGGTGTACTATGCCTCCCCCCCGGAACAAACGTTAAATTTTTTCTGCGCCTTGCCACCAAAGATCTAACCTTTGTTCCGAATGGGGCATAACATTGAGGCGATTAAGTGTCTTTATATCTTCCAATTGAAGGAAGATGTGCGGTAGATCGATTGCTTCACGGCTTGGTGGACCAAGACAGCAAGATTTCACGAAAGCAAGGACCCTCGATCAGACCTCCTTATCCACAACACCCACACGAACCCAACCTTAAGCCAGCGTTACTACAAGTACTTCGTAGAAATCGCCAGTTTGATGCTCAACGTTATATGTGTGGAAACAGTGGAAGAAAACGATGCCTGTTCCCTGGAGCAGAACAGCCTCAGTTTGCGGTTAATAGCCGGGCCTTGTCTCGTATGCGAACATCAATTTCGTATCTGTGAAGGTTGAGGGTGACCAAGTATGACCAAGCAGGGCATCGCAATGAGTTGATACGAAATCTTGAATTACAAACGAGGAAGACTAAGTATGATGAGGGATACGTCGGCAAGATACGACCGCTATAGGGAAAGAGTGTATGTAAGCACTTGTCCACCAACAGTTCGTTAACATCAATTGCCCTTGATCTCGTAAATTCTCGAGACCGCAGTTAATGACGCGTAAGAAAACCCATAGCGAAGTATGACGGGCGGATTGAAGAGGAAGAGCGTCGTCTCAGCCGGACCTCGTTGTCAACAAACAGTTATTATTGAGAAGAGGCAAGCTATTCAGAAGGTTGCTGGTAACGACATGTAAAATGGGGTTGACTTGGTATGCTTTAGACTGTTGGGGCTCAGTTGTGGCTTGTGGCTTGCGGCAAGCGGTGCAGCCATCAGTGGCTTGTGGCTGAACCTTTGACTTTAGCAATACGGACTTCATCACCAAACCACCAAACGCAACTTCGACAGGATTTCGGAGCCGAGATTTGCCACCAACGTTTTACTCGAATCGAGTAAAGGGGATCGGATACTGGGGCATCCTTACATGTAAAGGGCCCGTAAATGTAAGTCTCGGGTCTGGAGGGCCACAGTTGGCTTACTATGAGATCTTGGTCGGTACAGCGGCGCCAAGAGAGTAATGAGCATAGAGCTCAGGTTAGGGAGAGGCCGTTCTGGACTGCCACAATGAGGAATTTCACATTGAAGTGGACTATACGATACCAAAAATGTGTTCGATATACGAGATATACGAGATATAGGAACTATGAGGATGATTTACCGATATTACACCTATCTCGACACGGTTGGAAGGAAAATAACTGAGGGTCCATTGCTTCGCATTGTCCAGATGTTGAAGAAAACAGTCAGTCCTCAATATCAGCCATTCCACGTCTCTAGCTCTGGCCCAGTGCACAAAACGTGAGAAGGATCTACAGTCTCGAATTAATATACAAATAAATCATACAGAGCTCTACTTCATCATCCGGTGAGGTCCCAAGCGAAGTTGCATGGAAGGAAAACATTCAAGTTATTGTTTATCAGCATCCCCGCAAAGCGCACTAACTACTCTCTGTTTCTCTGTTACTTGACCGCTGCTTCATTTTCACATACTAACTTTTCATACAGAAATTGTCCTCGCTCTTACATGAACAGGCGCACTATCTTTAGGATGTGATGTCGCGCTCCCTGCAATATACAACCTCTCACCTTCAACTGTTTGAGGTTTTACTTTCTTGCCCTGTTGCGAAAGCATCAGATCCCACTCTTCCCACGCTGGCTCGATATCAAATCTACGAGCTGTAAGTGCAAGTACCAATTTGAGCTCTGCATAAGCCAGTGCTTGGCCAATGCATCGTCTCTGACCAAGTTGAAATCCCCGCCATGCATTCGGTGGCGGGTACAATGGATCTGTGTCCGCCGCCAGATATCTCTCCGGGATAAACTCATGCGGCTTTGGGAAGATGTTTGAATCGGTGTGTATGGTACGAGGACTATCGAGTAGGTCAAATCCCTCGGAGGGCCAATATTCCGGCCACTTCTCATCAAACCCTATGATGTGAAAGTTAAAATCTTGGTGTCCTTCTCGGATAGTTGTAGTCGCAGGGCTGAGACGAATCGTTTCTTTGATCACTGCTGTTGTGTACGGTAGTTGGTTCAGAAGTTCCGGCTCTTCACGTATGGCTTTCGCGGCTGCCTTGGGATTATTTCCAAGTACCGAATCGTGCTCGGCGCGGAGTTTCATCAGGCTTTCAGGGTTACGATGAAGATACTCGAAAAGCCAGGGAATTGTTGAAGTCGGAGCGTCATCACTGGCAAAAAAAAAGATCATTGATTGATAGAACACAGCCTCGATGAAGGATTCGTCGCAAGAAGCTTGAACCTTATCAACCCATACGTTCTGACGGTGCTCCTTGGCCGCTGCTTCAACTATAGTTTCCGGTTCACTGCTGCTGGCATGTTCAAAGCTTTCTAGTATGAACGGCCGCACCCAGTCAAGCATCTCCTCTCTCTTCTTGGTCAGGTATCGTTTCGACATTGGAGTCCATCTCCAGAGGACCTTCACTGGATTTAAGGTGATCTCCATTCGAGTAAGTTGGGCGCGAAAGAGTGAGCTGAATTGTTCGGGATTGGCCGATTGAGTGTTTAGTCGTTTACCACTTGAGACATCCATCGTTAGTTCCCTAAGATCCCACGATGAAGACTATACATACATGACAACCCTGCCTGTTATATCGAAGATCAATTCCGCAGAAACATTTTCGAAAGGGAAAACCTGGCCCCATTCTTTACCATCACCGCATCGATCTTCGAGTCCGCGCGTGAAAGTTTCGACCTCTTCACATATAGCGGGCACTAGAGCAACTATGTTTGCTGCACCAAACGTAGGGTTGAAAGTAGTTCGCCAAAATCGCCATTCGTTACCACTCAGACTGCCGAAATCTTTCCCTTTCGTGAGTGGAATCAGATAATCTCCTTCCATGTGCGACTTGGGTAGATTCATCTTGTCAAATACCATTTGATTCGAGGTAGATACATCGATAGAAATCGCCAAGGGCTCTGCGATAGGCCAAAGATCCAGGTAAATGATGGGTGGCCGATGGTGCTCCCTAGGATAAAATCTTTGCCAATTCCTTGCAATGTACAACCCTAAGGTCTGTGTAAGGTTTGCATCCATAGCCCATTCTCGATGGAAATCTAAGACTACAGGGAGATGACCAAGCAGATAAGAGTATCGCGGTATTGGCTGGTCGGAAGTTAGCAAAACGCTTCAACCACAAGGGGTGTTCGAAAAAGATGTCCGGGATTTGAGGGTTGGCATTCATTTATATAATCCTACTTACAATTCCTTTACTTCTTAGGATGATGAACTTCTTTCGTGCTTTGTAGAGGCACAAGAAGAACCAAGACAAAGCCAAAGTTACGAGGAAGCCTGATATTTGCTGCTTCCACGCCCTGCCAAAATTCGAGGAAGCCCAACCGTCAGCGTCTTGCGTTGACTTTGGGAGAGAGGATAGAAAGATGTCATAACTGTTCATGATGATGATAAATTCAGGAAAATAGTGGTGACCGTCGCTGTGCTTGTATGTCAGTGAGAGAAGTACTCTGCGGTAGAGACGACACTGAGAGTCCCTAGCTGCTGTTTGTGGATACCGACGTTTGCAATTGATGAGGTAGGATTGATTACATATGTCAACCGATAAACTTTTGACTCCAGCGTTTTTGTTTGCTTTTCTTTTTTTTCACTAACCAGGTTCCCGCAATAAATTACGATATTGTCTACAGTGTCATCAAACCCCACTGGCATACCATCTTCAGCCAGCCCCGATTTTCCAAAACGAGCCACTTGGACTCATACCATAGCTACGCAAGTGCGCGGAGACGCCGCATTCGCAATACAAACGTCACGTTCGCATAAACGCACATGTTAAAGTTACATCCAACATCTTAAGTGAGATCATCTGCACTGAGAAATTTGGTATCTCCATACAACGATAGAATTTGGTTATCGTAAAATAATACAGTAATTGTATACCGGCGCAGTGACGCACCTCGTCGTTGCTTAATGATTAGCAGGATAAATTCATCCACCTTCTCACCTCCTTAATTGAGCCCATTTCCGTACTAACGTCAGTTAAGGCTACACACAAAAATCGTTTAATTGTTCATATATTGAAGTACATGTGAATGGATTTGAGGTTGAATGAATTGACCGGAAGTGCGGGACTATGTTCGCTCAGGGTGAAGTCATATAGCGCAGATATACCTCCTGTGCAATAGTACCCAAGCTGAAATGCATCTTCTCCCAAGGAAAGCTGAAATGTACCTTCTCCCAAGGGGAGCTGAAATACACCTTCTCCCAAGGGGAGCTGAAATACACCTTCGTAAGTACAGTCAGCCAGACTCTCTGCAACCATCTGGGACTCGCGGTGCAAAGAATATTGGACGCAGTTTCCACCGTTGTAAGTCGTACGACAGCTGCATCATGGCATCTTTAAGTTTGAACTCGTGGATAACTTCAGTCCGTGACGTCGAAAAACCACATGTATGAGCAGTGTATCGTTCAATGCGGACAGGAGAGAGGAGCACGAAGACAATGCAAGATGTCAACAATGATCCCATTCAGACGCGTTTCTTCCTAATTGGGGCTTGTGCTATGATACTGCTAATATGCTATCAAATGCGCCGACTGTAGTGCGATGAGTCTCGAAGATAGCGCTGCTGCTGGGGCCTGGTTGAGGCTGGCTGAATCACTACTGACACTGTATGCACACACTTGCATCACTGTTTTCTAATATGGAAGAACTTCACGTAAATATCACTACATTACATCAAGACTCTTTCTGCTTACTACTATTATTTCTTTCTCTAAATGGAATCCAGTTTCCTCGGTACATCATCAATTCGGCAGGACTAGTGCAGACTAACAAGCTGAACTTATCTGACGAAACTCTATTTAGGTATTTATACTTATCAATCTTTGCTAGAAGCCATATGAATACTTTCTTTTATCACTAAGTTGTGATTTTCAAAATCTTTGCTGAAGCCTGAAGGTTTATACGCATAACCAGAAAATATTTAATAATGACTACCTTGGACGAGACACCAATATCATCAGTCTATCGTTCCATCGATACAAGCAAGACTCCTCATAATTTCTCTCGTTTTCCGGCCGCAATCAGCATCGCCAATGATGAGATCGAGCAGAAATTAAGGGAAGTTGGCGAAAAGGCGACAGAGCCTGGAACACGCGTGCGCCGTCGCACGCAGATCAGGCACACCTGCCCCAATGGTGATCCATTCGGCATCTGTCATGCCTCCGCTTTCCCTGATAGACTAGTTTTATTGGGGAGCATCGTTGAGATCATGTGGGTTCATGATGGTACGTACAGTGACCTCCAATCATGACCTTGTAAGAGGCCTGAGACTGACCGATTCGAACCATAGATATTACCGAGGAAGCGGATCTGAAGACGGCAACCGAACAGCATGAGCTACTTAAGAAGGTGCTTACTGTTCAAGTTGATCCTGATACGCTTGAATTTCAGAATAAACGACAGGTTTTGCTTGCCAATATTCTGCAGAAGGCGATTCAGATGGATCCGGAGGCAGCCCCGGCGATGATTCAGACTTTGCGGGATTATCTTGAGACATTCGACGATCGAGATGATGACTTTGATAGAATGTCAGAATACATGCCATATCGTATCATAAACTGTGGCTACTGGTAAGGAATGGTTGTTGTCTAATTACTATTTACTAGCTAACCCAGTGCCAGGATTTCATCCTACTTCATTCGTTGGGGTATGGGGGCTGTCATGTCAGAAGAAGACTACGAATCTATTTGTGAATATGATATCACCTTGGGCAACATCTTGGGTCTGACAAATGACTACTTCAGCTGGCAAATTGAGAAAGACCAACCTACCGATCGTATCAGGAACGCGGTCAGGGTCTTAATGAAGCAACATGGCATCCCTGCAGAAGTTGCCCGAAAGCTTCTTCTTGGGATCATTATTGAAGAAGAAAGCAAAGCTGTAAGGCTGCGTGAGGAGCGACTCAAAACTTATGCTTCAAAAACAGTTCTACAATACATCGAAGCAATCGAGTTGTATGTTGGAGGAAGTTGTTACTGGCACTCAACTGCACCAAGATATCAAAGATTCGAATGAGCTGAGTTGATGATACGCCGTCAAACGATGTTTCAATGACTTTTAATGAAGTAATGGCCTTTGGACGGAAATGCTTCCACTATGTAGCTCATGTATTGCTTAAAACACCAGAAATAAAATGTTTCGCCTAATCAATTTCTCAGATCTACGAGCTCTCGAGTACCTCGTAAGACTACTGGGCAGAATCACGAGAGGAAGTTATATGGACCTGAAGCGCTGGAAAGATTTTTTGTTTCTGTGCACAAACTGCATGGCCCCTCTCATGTCTTGGGCTACTAGCCACATTCATTCCAGACAGACCTGTTTATTTCCCAACATAGATCAACCCCCTCTTGATCCTCATGAAATGAGACCACGTGGGAGACGCTAGACCTTCATCTTCCAAACTAATCTACAGAGATGGAAGAGTGTTGTTCGGTAATGTACCAAACCCTGAGGGGTATATGTACTTGCCGGCAGAAATAGCAGATGCAATAGTAGCATTCGGGGTTGTATACTTCTTTGCATCTAATCCTTGAGATGCACCAACAGCTTTGTCAATCAGTCCGCTTACAATGTTTCCGAAAAGAACAGATCCAGCACTGTTCAGATGTGTAAAGTCGGTGGATATTAAGTTGTAGGTCGCCGCATTCGTTGCTCCAATCGCATTGACATAGTTTATCGATGCACGATTAAGATCAATGTAGAGTGACCCTACTGCTTTCGCCGCGACGATCGTGGCATTGGCTTGTGGAGCAAGGTTTTCTGTCACCACCCCGGAGCTGTTGAAATTGCGCCGGGTCAACGAGGTCACGAGGATCTGGTAGATGCGTTAGCACGGAAATATAGTACAAGCAAATCGAATAATTTACTGCGTTGCCTCCTGCTGCCCGTACATCTTGAGCCATTTTCTCCAGATTCGCAGTGAATTGTGCGACAGAGATGTTGGCCGTGGCTTTTTGATCATTGTGGCCAAACTAAAAAGTCAGTCCTGAGCTAAGCTGAGCATCGCGCGATCTCCCATACCTGAATGGTGACAAATGGTGTGTATGATGCTTTGTACTTCGTGACAGAAGCTAAGACTTTTGCCCAGTCTCCACCTTTGACAAAGGAGACGGTAGTTGCACCATTGTGTCCATAGTTAATACCACCGGCACCATTGTGTAGAGTGGTTAGGAATCCATTTCCCCAACCTCCACCTCCTGAGGATTGAACAGCGGTTGTGGAGTCACCAACGAGGAAGAATACTGGCGGTCCGGTGACATTGATGAGCTTTCGAGATAGATGTGGAATGTAGAAGGCAGTGGTGATAGAGACCAAGCAGATGAACAGGAAGAGTTTTCGAATCATGATGACGGTTGTGAAGGTGCTTGGGCTATGGATGGGACTGGGGATTCATCATTCATTTTATGGACTTGCCATCATGCCCCGGAGACCTTCCCCAGTATAGATCAATTCTGCACGTCGACTGTAGATATCTCATGTCGGAGATACAATCTGTGAGATTCTTCAGGCTCAATGTCCTAGAATATTTGGAGGGTTTTCATTGGATGAAAAATTGAAGCCGTTGGTATGATGATGAAATGATTCGGCGAAATGATTGACCGAGCAGATCTGTGAAAAAGGTAGATCCTTTCGACCGCGGGGCAGATCTGTATGTACCCCGCATAGATGTTTCCATGATGCAACAGTGTCCGCTCAGATAGGTGGATCATTTTTGGCACTATGCAGCCCACTTCCCCTCTATTTGGAACAACGTCGCGTGGTAAGGTTTGAAGAAAATGTGGTCACGTAGAATTGGGATTCTATCAACTTTCTGTTTCCCATCTAATGCAAAACCTTAAAGAAAGTAAGATATTTCACAAGCTGGTCCCTGAAACTCTCCCGTGGGTAGATGTGCATAAACCCCTGATTCACTCTGATCTCACCCCGGTTGAATGATCTTCGCTGGTGCTCTCATCATCAGTCACTGTTGCAGATGTCCTGACGCGTTTAGCTGCTGGAGGCGAGAATGATGCACGGCGTCGGGATAATGGCTGTGATGTTTGATTAAACGAGGCAGTACTTGTGCTGGTAGCAGTAGACAATCGCCTAGGTGTAAAAGAACCCAGGAACTCCCGGGTAATGATTCCGTTCATCGGCCTCGACATGGTCCAGATTTCCGATTCTCTAGGCATTCTGGATCTCGGGGCCTTCTGTAGTAATGGCAGCAAGTATTTTACCTCCCCCAAAATGATAGCAGATGATCCCCAATCTTCCACAACATCATACTTCCGCTCTTCCTCCATAAAATTCAGGCGCTGTTCTATCCAAGAACGGTCCAAATAATCTGTGTCGTCGGTGTAGGCGACTGATTCTATATCTCCTTCATTACGGTGTATTGCCTCAAGAATAGATCTCAAAGCTTCGGTCCCGTCCGAATTCTGACAACAACTTGATGCCAGTCGATCATCTGGCCGAATGAGAATTCTTAAAAAGGGCCTTGAACTTCCTGCTACCCCTTTAGCGATCACCAATGCGGTCTCTATTAGAGCCACACAGGGAGGACAGTGAATGTAAGCCGTTGCAACTGGCAGCATTCCGTACAAGAATTGTTTCTGGGCTATAGACAGAAGTTCTTGGTCCTTCTGTAAAAGATCCCCTACCAAAGCAGATTCCTCTATCAATGATTTAAGCTTGGATTTGATATCAAGAAACTTTAGAACAAGCTGCCAAAGAGCATTGTCGCTTCTTGCATAGTCTGAAGCAACATTATAGTGATAATGGCCACGGGTGTTGCCGAAAGATTCAGTTCCTAGCTTCGCCGTCCCACATGGCTCACTAGATCTAGATCTTTGACACTGACCAGTGAGAACTATAAATTTCTTACAACCGATGAGATGCGTAAAGAGTGATTCTAAAGTAAGTTAGATTGCAGATATTGTAGGACAAAGAATGCATACATATATCACCTTCAGAAGAGAGTTTGTCGGTGTTGGAATGATTGTTAAGGCCGCCGTAATTTGAATTTTCGACGTCGCTTGTGGCTTCATCGGGATTTCGTTGATCAACGGTCCCTATTTCGGAAGCTGCAATAACGGACTTGGTAGCCTCAGAATATGCACGATAAGAACCCTCAGATGCCGCATCTAGAAGTCTAAGTTGTGATAAATCCTTGATGAGTCCAATGTCCGCTAAGATTATGTCGTCCTGAGTCTTTCTACCAATGTCCATAATCTGATACAAACCGTCGATCAGATCTTTCAAATCATTGATGAGTTGTCCAAATTTTGGCTGTTCATATATGGCCCATTTCGCTCGTGAAGCAAGTGTGGGTCTGAAGCTATTGGACGTATGACGAATACGGAATCGTGCGTATGCGACCTTGAATAGATTCATGCTATTGGAACTTAAGTATTCGATGGATCTGTTTCGTGGCGTGTCCGAATTCCTTACTCCATAAGATCGGAGTTTTTCGGAATCAGTCAGAAGTCTCTCAATGCTTCTCAGACATCTCTGAACCACTTCGAGTTTCTCGTGATCGTCGAGCATCTTGTTGCGTTGATTTTCGTCTAGAATTGCGACACTGTTGCCCCAGGCCAATAGCCTTGTCTTTTCGATATCGAGTTTGACAAGTAAAATATCGTAGTCCTCTTCGAAGCGTTGTCCCGCTTTAAAGTAATGAAAGGCTTCGATGCAAGAGCTGAAAAGACCAGCAACCGCCAAAGTTAGTCCAAATGTTTCGGCGGCCATGGTCGTACTTCTCGTCCACAATAATAGATAAAATGCCACTCCAGATATGAATGAAGAGAAGCCGTTGGAAATAGTGAGCGAAAAAACGACAAAAAAGCAAATAAAAAAACGGACTATGCGGTGAGCAGGCGGCTATCCTTGATTGGTGAAACTGCGTTACACAGCCGCGGGGGCTGTGTGGATTTTTCTTTCGATGAGCCACCACCATAACTACCACCACAAAAATCACTACAGTCGGGCGTCAGCCTCTTGAAGCATATGCATCATTGCACGGTGTATTAAATAGAAAATCTGGACGCAACCATCTGCCACCTAGGATCAAGGTATATAAAATGTTATTCCCTGAAAAGCAATGCAGCCCATCAAAGGCTTCATTACCTTTTGGCAAAATGTTCAGAGGTGTTGATCTTCAATACCTCTTCAACAAATCTGTAAACCTAAAAGTGACGCCACTCCTTGGGAGTGACAACTGTGCCGTTTCACGAACTTCGTCGACAAGGCTAGAAAGAGCTTCATCCCGTGATACAAACAACCCATGGCGTTAAAGTGACACATATAAGCCCCCTAGAAGTCCTAGGCAATACTACTTTACAACCTTCACTCGATAGATATACTAGTGTAGAATGTCTGATAAGGCAGGTTGACGGAAGAGGTTCAGGAAAGCTGCAGAAAGTACTAGCCTCAGCCCCTTCATTTAAAAAGAAGCCAATCTTTTAACGAACGCATTGACGAATCATAACCAATGGGCTATACAGGGTTGATAGAACGTATTACTGTATAGGTTCCTGTGCATTAGCCCGCCTACTACCTGCTCGATGGTTATAATTTCGCCGCACTTCTTTTCTTCATGGTTTATCATGCAACCGTGATACTTCGCTAATCTCTCCCGATTACGGTGTTGTTTATATAGTTCGAACAATCTCGCCACGAGCGACTTATAGTACAACCACGGTGGATTGCCTGAGTAAGCAACTGCCGAAATTCGCAGATGAAGACCTTTGCGACGTATGTCGAGATGTGAGTTTTGCTAGAATGTTCTCTGATGCAGAAGATAGGTGGTGGTTTATTTATGGAGATGACCACCCCAAAAGACAGGTTCGTCGAACTTGGCAACACATTTCAATACACCAAAAACAATGCTCATTTTGTCGGCTTACGTATCAACAACTTCAACAATATATCGCCCCATTTGATGAGACGAACGCTGATTTCCGGGGGGTTCCCGAGATATCAGTTCTCCAAGTAAACTATGCCTACGTGAGTGATACCGAACCCACGTTCCCTAAATGTATTGGATTCTATAACGGAACGTATAATGTGTGGGGTAATCAACATGAGGAGGTGAAACATGAGAGACTTCTTATCCGGGGTCTACAGCTTTCGGCAACATGCACCTCGGGCTCATAGGAGAGCTGGCGCAAATGGCTTCAATTAGATACAGTAGGAAGTCCCGAATCTGTCGAACCTTTGTTGTGGAACTGTGGAGCTGTGGATCTGAGGGCATTCAGAAATGGGTAAATGGTGACGTCTACAGGTGACCCACTGGCATTTCGATTACTAATGGAATCTTCTCGAAATGCCTCTTTCTGAGGATATAAACCCTCTGTCTTCTCTGTAAATTAGTTCTTCAGATAAATCAACACATGCATTCTAAGCTCAAGATCTCACATTTGTCTAAAAGACAGAAATTCATCGCCGGATACTTGTCTATAGGGCGTGCTATAGGCGGGCGGTCTGTAATCCGAGAGCATATTGACTTTGACCTCTACAGTCGATGGCTTCAGCTTTGTAACACCGAGCATAAAAAGTGTCGGGGCCACATAGACATGCCAGCGGAAGCAAAGAGAGGACTAAGGCGGCTAATTGATGTTATAGAAGGCCGGCTGATCATGGCGACTTCAAAGGTGAAGGAAGCAGGATCATAGGATACTATCAAGCAAATTCAGACGGAGTGTGAGCTTGACATGGGTGGTGGGAAAGGCCTTATCCGCGCACTTCAGTCTGATTCCAAAACTCGTCGATTCCTCGGAGTTCCATATGCCGTTCCACCTACGGGTGATCTCCGATGGACGAAACCTCAACCACTACCAGAGACATTCACATATTCAACCGAAAAAGGGAACCTTTCGACGCGAGAGACTTCGGTCCCATTTGTCCCCAAGCACTGAACTACACATCTGCTAACAAACAAATCCCACCGGGCAATGTTTACGACGAGGACTGTCTACGACTCAACATCTGGACGCCGGTAGAGCGAAGTGGAAATGAAGAGAAATGGCCGGTTATGTTATGGTTACATGGTGGATGGTTTCAAATGGGGGATCCATCTCATGAACCTGGAATGGACCCGACGGAGTCAATATCGACTGAAAAGTTGAACGCGATTGTTGTTTCGATAGGTTACAGACTAAATTTGTTTGCTTTCTTAGCCGGGAAAGAATTGCAGGAGGAAGGTGGTGAAGTAGGTAACTATGGTCTATGGGATCAACGCCTTGCTATTGAGTGGGTCAGAGAGAACATTGCTGGCTTTTGGGGAGATCCACAGAATGTCACGTTGGCAGGACGAAGTGCAGGCGCATACTCTGTCCACGCACAAACTCTTTTTGAGTTCCGAAATCCTTCAGCACAGGAACGTGATATACCGTTCCGTCGCATAGTCATGATATCGAACGCTATTCCAGCACAGCCGAAGACGTCAGATGAATGCCAAGATCAATTCGACGAGCTGGCTGCATACTTTAATGTACCTAAGTCCCTATCAGGCGCAGAAAAGCTAGCATTACTGCGGAAAATAGGATCGAAAGAGCTTTCCGAAGGAATCCTGCAACTCAAACATCATACTTTCCGCCCCATCACAGACGGCTCCTTCATTAAACCTGGGATAATGGAGTACCATCGTAATTGCTCATTCGCGCAAGAGTTCAAGAAGAGAGGATTCAAACTTCTGATCGGCGAAATGTTGAATGAAGAAACGCTCTATGCAGTCACCAATGGACCTGAAGCCAATATCGACTCTCTTAAACTTCAAGTGTCGAACTACTATGCCCCAGCGACGACTGATCGTGTGTTGAAGCACTACAATATACCTAACACGGACAGGAAAGCCGATTAGCAGACATTATTTGGTAATATCATCGCCGACGGACAAGTTCGAGCTCCTTCGCGCTTCTTGGTGAATAGTTTATATGCAAGCGGAGTTCCCCTTGACAATATTTGGCGATACCGAATTGCATACCGGTTAAGTTTCATCACGGATAAAGTTGCGCCAATGAGTTTTGGAGTAGCGCATGCAATGGATAAGCCCCTGTGGAAGTATGTAATCAACCTGCATTGGGAATTCCGCTAACTGGTTCAGCTTTGCAATAATGCATGGTCCTACAGAGAAAGAGCGGGGGTTGATGGAAGACTGGATTAGTGATCTTACCGCGTTTGTGGGTGGTGGAGCAGGCTATGATTATGGAACGAGGAAGATTGATGAGTTTAAAGTGCTTACTCCAGATGGAAGGATTGAGATTCAGAATGATGATCGATGGGGGGATCTTTTGGATTTAGCAGAGGTGTTTTCTGGTTGATATGACTGGTCCAGCAGATGCAACTCCATGACAATCTAATGGTCCTACTTCTCACATATGTGATGCCTCTGCATGCTCAAAAAGCATCCGCTACTCAGTGCCTTTGCCGTCCCCAAAACAAAACCCGCTACCATCCTCTGGATATCTATCGCTCCAGTACAGATCATTAACCATACTTGGAATGACCAGACCTATACCATTGCCCGCCGGGTCGCTAAAAATCGTAACATTGTACAGCAAGCATATCTTGCCGCCCCATGATTCGTAGCTCAAGCATTCCGACACTGTTGAGCAATGATTCTGACATTCCAATTCAGTGGCATTGTCAAGCTCAGTTCCTAGAATTAGGTAATTCCCGATGGGCCCAGGAAGCCCTCGGTAGCTGTGTGAGCGGTTAGCAACGGAATGTTAAAGGTCTGGGCGAGGTGTGCTATACTGGCAATCTCGGACAGCTGTCTTCGTCGCAATTGTGGAGGTGGATGTGGTGGTTGGAGTTGTTGTGATGGTTGTATTTGGTGATGGGATTCCCGTGGATAATAAGATCGAATGACGACTTGTGTAGGACGCAGTTGTGGTGGCAATCGCATGTGAAAGTAAGAGGAGGGGAACGCAGGCTGAAATGATGTAGGAAGACATTGCACGTTAAGTGTCTCGAGTCGAGATCTGATACAGATTAGAGTCTGGCGAAAAGAGAGACTGGATTGACTGATGTTATATGGACTCGAAGGGGCACAGCACATCATCTCGTATTATCGTATCGAAATTCTGCATGAAGTAGGATTTATGGCTTGAGAGCTGAATAATCGTACGCCGTAGTTTGAGGACGCAAGGGTGATGGATTATTATTCTGGCTGAGACTGCACCTTTGGTTTGTATGGAGAGTCATGACCAAATATTATCAATTATTTAAGGATATTCTTCATTGAAAAAAATCAAAGTAAAACGGTAAGCGTGAGTCGTGACAACGGCTTGAAGTATCTTGATCTCAACAAATAGGAATAAATGTTACAGTGATATACGTAAGGAAGAACAAGAATGGTATAAAGATACTGCCGAATCCCAAAGCCAATTGGCCATAGCTGTTTCTTACCGTCCGACATAGTGATTACAGTACCATGTCGACAGCATCGTATTCGTTAGACTTGATGATTGCCGGCGGCGGCAGCGGCTGAAGCCATTTGAGCAAGCAAGGCATGCTCTGCTGACATTCTCCTCTCGGGTTTTGGTTGAGGCGATGCAGTAACCGGTAGGCCGGCTGGTGTCTCTGAGCGTAAATCCTCAAGTCCGGAAAGGGTCTGTCCTTTATGGACAGGCAAATTCGCGTTCAAGGTAGCCAGGTTTGTTCTCTCTGGGGTCTTCTTATCCACAACGAGAAAACCATCCTCCGATGCAACCGGCGAATCACGTTGATGGCCCATAGTGGCTTCCATCTCCCCCTCTTTTACGTCCTTCCAAGAACATTTGGCATGCTTTTTAGTACATGCCCCACAAGCCGTCATGTGCTTTGTACACACGAATTTAAGACGTCGGCATCGGTCGCATGGTGGGTTTATTGGCTCGCCCTTATGCAACTTCTCGATCCGAGCAGCCATCAAAACCCGATATTGACCCTCTGTGCCATCGTCCGAGTTTGTCAATGGGTGGGACATTCGTTGGTCGGCTCCTCCATTAAACGTATGAAAGGTCGAATGATCAGGTCGGGCTTGTTTGGACCTCGGCTGGGACGGTAACGATTGACGACGATGGGGGCTGTGAAATTGTTCCAATAAATCTTGCTGAAGTTTCGCGGCTTCTCCATTAATCGGTGCGGGTGATCGACTTCTGTTGATGGCGGAAAATGGTTGAGGGGAAAATGCTTCAGCCTCCGGTGCTTTTCTTGCCATGATCGCATTCTTTCTTCCTTTGAGATGATAGTTTAGTTGCCTTGCTTTACTTGCGACCGCGTCAGCCTTTTTGATTAACATCCCAAGTCGAGTCTCTAGGATGTTCAAGGTTCCCAATTCGGAATTCTCATCCTCGGGAATCGGTTGACTCGGGATCATTCTCTCCGGAGCGCCAGACATGATCAACCTGTAGTCGTCCTCGGAGATTTCGAATTGACCTCCATTAACCCAGAACCGACAAACTTTGATGTTGTGTACACTATCACTAAGAACAAAGTCCGTAGGGTTCGTACGAGCGAAAGAAACAATATCAAGCCACGTGATAGGGGTCTGTTCGAGATTATAGGAACTTTGGATAACTTTAATTGGACCATCGAACAACTTTTCGAATGATTTCAAAAGTAATGGACCGACTAACTTTGCACCGAGATTGGATGCAAAACTCTCACGGCGTTGAAGCACACCTAATCATGTTAGCCTGTGAACTCGTAAAATCCACGTGATCAATACCTTCATAGTCGTCGAGCATAGTCAAAACATCACCAAAAGTTTCGGAATCACCTTCAACCAATTTAAGTCGGTCATGTCTGGCTTTCACAAGATAATTGATTTGCGTAACACCAGCTGAGGCCACGTTTTCCGTCAGCCGAGGAGCTTGTGGAATCCGGCCTGGACCTTGAGATCCTACACTCTCCGGACTGCGTTTGCGCTTTTCGCCTTGTGGTTCAGTGGTAGTTTCCATTGTTGTTCAGAGAATCCTGTGATTGGTTTGATGTAATGACAAGATGACAGAATACTGCAGATGGATTAGCATGACTGATGGAGGTCATGAATGATGACGGGCGGAGAAAGGTGGAGCTGGAGGAAGGGCGGAACAAACATTTCTTGTATGGAAGTTGGAGGAAACGCGGCGTGCTGCTGCCAATACGCTGTGGACGTGACAGACAAAGGACTCTGACTATACTCCGGGATATATGGAAAATCGACCAATCTTTGATGTGGTTATGAACAAGCAAAGTTTACGTTGTGTTTTGTTTGTTTTGTTGTGGTATCGTGCGGATGGTGGAAGTATTGGAAGCGGAAGAAGATGTTCCGCGGCGGTGCCTGGTTTCGCTTTACGTCTGTCTCATTCTTCGGCTGGAAATCCGTCAACTCCGACCCTTACTTGGGCACGTGAAGCTGTCATTTACCCCTGCGAAGCTTTCCGCCGCGCACTAATTTCAATTAGTGTTAGCTGATTTTACATTTATCCGTCACCCAATTTCTCAAGAAGCTCATTGCGTAGGTACCACTCACATCGTTCTCGACCACGACAAACCGAACTACCACATTCCTTCCACCTAATGCGCCAAGATGTCTGAGAGAGGTCATCAAAGAGGCGGTCGCGGTGGTGGCAGAGGCGAACACAGAGGAGGTAGAGGAGGCAGAGGAGGACATGGTGGGGAGAGAGGAGGGCATGGCCATGGCGGGGGAAGCTCAGAGAAACCAAAGAAGGAGAATATTTTAGATCTCGGGAAATATATGGATAAGCAGGTCACTGTGAAGTTCAATGGTGGAAGAGAAGGTAGGCTCTGAGTTTCGTTAATGGCTTTGGGAGGAAATATTAACAACTGGTGCGCAGTCAAGGGGACATTGAAGGGCTACGATGCGCTGATGAACTTGGTGTTGGATGATGTGGAAGAGAAGCTTACAGGTATTTCTTCTACTTCATGTGCCCCAGTTGGCTCACTGACTTTTGCAATCTTGCAGACGATGAAGGAAAAGAGGCATGGAGATCCTTAGGACTAGTTGTTGCGCGAGGAACATTACTTGTCGGAATCAGCCCGGTTGATGGCAGTGAAGAGATTGCGAATCCTTTCGTACAACAAGAGGACGAATGAACCAAATAATTTTTGGGAAATTACTCGAGGAAATGGGATTGCTATGCACCCCACAATGAAGGCCGTCAGACAAGTCTTGATAGGAACGCGGCTACTACGCCGTACACAGCATGTGATGAAATCCATGCGACGTGAATAAACAGGCAAGGACAGCCAAGCCGCAAAATATAATAGTCAAGGAGACTATCTACGCGTTATTGGCGGTCTCTGATGTTAAAATGCAGCGTTGTGATATGGTTCGACGATATTGATTGCGGGCACGGCAAATTGTCTAGTACTTAAAGAACAACGAACCTCTACGCCGTTGCAATGCACCCAACTTCACTGGATATCATGTGGCCATGGACTTCTGGAGCAATACATTCGGTTTGTATGCGCTCACTTTCCTATTTGTTCAGCTATCTCAGTTGGGCTTTGACTTAACGCATTTGGCGTTTTGGAAGTCGATCCTCGAGCAACGTTAAAGTGGTGTTAGTATACATCTACTTGTGCTACTGGACTCAATTCACATGCTTCTTCTACTCGGTTACATATTGATCTTCAATGCGTCCTGGTTTCAAAGAATTTCCGCAGCATGTACATGATCAATGTATATGCTTTGATTCTGTTCAGTGAACATTTCTTATACTACCGTAAATATGGGCGCATTAATGTCGCCCAAGCGTCTACACCAAAAGTTTATATTCGCTCCGTTAGAGGACCCTGAATAATGCGGAAGTTTGACCTCCTATTCCAATTGGCTACCATCTTACCCCTTGCCCCACGATCCCATGTCCAGCATTGTTTCAGAACCACGATGTTCCTGTCAACAAGAAAATCTGTACTTAGCATGACTGTTATGTATGGAAACGCAAGCTATGATGCCGTCCTACACTTTTCAATTGGGAGAATTTCCTCAATGATATAATAGTAGAGATTCCAATATCATCTGTCAAGGGGCGATTGAGCATGACGTTGTTTTCACACAGCAATCTCCAGGAATTCTGCTGGTTGATGGAGCTCCCAACCAAGAATGCGCAGCCATTCCATCCACTGTAATGATTGCTTTCCCCCCAGACATCCCAAACCCTTCCCACCTGCTCTCAGTCAACAAGAATCAACTTCACCACTTTCGATCTCAATAATGGACCTTGATATTACCCCAATCTCAACTCCAAAATGCCCTTTCCCAAAGAACACCCCAAGAACCACAGGCGCACCATTTCCACCTAGGATAATCACAGAATTCCCCACGAACCATGGGGCAACACACTCACGACAGCCTTCTTCCAATTACTCCAATACTCCCCTATACAAGCATCCATCTACATCAGAACAGCTAGCAGAACTATTGCAAGATGTAGCCAATATCATGGACACCATTACGGGGGAGAAGATGATGTGCGACGAAGAATTAGACGGAGAAGAGGGTCGAGTTCTCGGTGCGTTGACCGAATTGGTCCTGATTATAGAACAAGAAGTTGAGGATATGGTCGAGCTGGCGGATATTGTGGAGGAGTACTTGGAGGAGATCGAGCTCGCGGATTTAGAGGGGTGGGTGGCGGAGCTTACTCCGGCGGGATATGCCAGTGACATGGACTTGGATTCAGGAGACGAGGAGTCGGAGGGAATGAGAACACCAAAGGGTGATGGGAAAGAGACTATAAAGATACGGTTGGATGAGGGTAGTAAGGGGATGATTCGTGTAGGTGGGATGCTGGAGGAGGTGGATGGGGATATTTTGGGGTGGAGGGTTAGATGTTTGGACTCGAACGGCTATGGTGATGAGCCTCACCAGGAGACGGCCGCTGCTACTGCGGTAGTGCGGGGTCTGATGGACGGAGATTCCGAAGTACTTCGGGATAATGTTATTTTGGTGCCGGCGAGGAAGTATGATGCGGAGGAAAAGTTCAGAGACTCGGCGCTGGATTTGAGGAGTCCCGTGCTATCTCGAAAGGCCTCGAGAAGAAAATATACCACAGTGGAAGACATAGCGTCAAGTCCATTCTGTTTGAGAAGGGGGTTGAGCGCAATGAAACGGCCGTGGAGATGAGAGGCTTGAGGTTACCGGTAGAAAATATGAAGAGAAATGAAGGAGTAAGATGCAGATATTTAAAAGTTTCAAAAGTGCTTCAGAATTTGGTGTATTTTACTCCCAGCTGATGAGAAGCTTTGTATAAGATCTATTTTTCCCCCTCTATGACGCTCTAAATGCAAATAAAACGCCGCACTAGCAAATGCATTTCTATTCCTCTAAGAGACAGAGACAACGCAGCCGCGTATGGTCTTATCCAATCCGTTGCCAGCCTCTAATGGTTGTAATAATGCGCCATCTGTAAGCCAGCTCTCTTGAATCCACACTTGACGTAGAATCCCTCATTGGCTTCACTGCAATCCAATATGCTCTTATAACAACCAATCTTTTCCGCGACGAAGTCTAACGCTTGGATGATTTTGAGACCGAGTTTCTTTCCTTGCTGATCTTTCGCAACAGCAATATCTTCGATGTGACCAACCATTCCAAGATTGTGAATGCTGTAGAATTTCATTAGCATGCAAATACAGACTGGTCATATAAAAGGGAAGCTCACAATTTACGTTCCACAATCAGTGCACCAGTCCCAACAATTTTGCCTTGATCTTCAATGACCAACAAATAATAACCCCCCTTCCCTTGCGTGTTCATCCAGTCGTATCGTTCGTCCCATTGCTCCTCAGTAACATCTCCAACCGTGGTTAATACCCGCAGAACATCAAGAAAGCCCTTCGCATAATCGCTCTTTTGTAATGCTCGGATTGTGTAACTCTCGGGCAGGGATTCGGCAACCTTGGGGCAAATAAGCTCCGAGTCGAAGAGACCTTCTGTGGCAGCCATTATTCTTGTTCCTGCGGTATAATCTAGTGTTGGCAGATTCGTGAAGTTTCTATAATTTCAATTGAGGTGTATAATTGCACTTTTAACTGTGTGGAGGGATTGGCAGATGTGTTCCTTTGGGTCGAGGGCAAGGTTGAGGTTGTGAAGTTTAAGAAACGAAAGTCAGAAAGAGCTTTGGTGAGGCAGTGCAGACAAATAGAACAGCTAGAATTCACCACGCGCCAACCGTCTAGTAAATGCAAAGAAAAGGGGTATCGAATTTGTATGAGAGAATGACTTTGGCTGAGTTACCTTGAGCTGAACAATGACAATGGCGGTATACGTGAAGCTCGCTCTTGTTGGTTGTTGTGCTATGGCGGGGCTTAGTTGTAGGGGCCCTCCGCTTCCCCGTATTCGTAAATAAATATCTGTGGACCATAACTTATTTATACTTCACCTTAGATTTGGACACAATTGCGCAGCCAAAAACAACCGCGTCCCAGACGCAACGCGCGTGCATTGGGTTCGACCGTCCTACACTTGCGACCAAGATATCAAACCAGATCTAGCGTTGTAGAAGCCCCCTGCGAGATCAGATCGGAAACGACCTGCAGGTCATTCAATAATCCCGACCGATGGGATCAGGGACCCGAATTGCATGATCTGCTTCCATCTCAACCTGCGACGGTATGTATTCTAGGTAGGTCGCAGTTGATTCCAATCATGGTGATGATGGCTGTTGCCATATCTCCTTCCATATTTCCTTTTGCTCTTAGCAGACACCAGTCAAAATGCCCTTGACCAGCCAGCCACTTAAAACTCATTCCAGACTACATCACATGCTAAAAAGATCAACCCGCCACCACTCTTTGTACTATCTGGTACACATCATCGAACAGCATATGCTTTGCCAACTTCCGAGCGAATTCGATTCTTACCCGTGTTCGATCTTTCGCCTCTCAATCCGTTGTCGATTCTCCTGTTCACGCATGGCACTTCATACTCGTTAACATTTCTTCGCTGTCAAGCAATCCATCTTCCATCTTGCTTGAAAACAAGACGACTACGAGTTCGATGGAGGTGGAGCTTCATGCACACAACGCACAAGATGGCGACGACCAGAAGAAGCAAGACGACGAGAACTCCAGTGGTACCCTCGTCAAAGTCGAACCAGCTCGGACGTCGACGCTCCTCCCCACAACGGTCGCCAATGCGGTCAGTTTCGTTACGAGATCCTCGTCCCTATACATACGACTCGGCACATTCATAGGCGGCTTGGCACTCGACAGCGCGAGGGTTACGACCCTTACCGGCTTGGAACTGAGTCGGGCCGTCATTGAAGGAATCATACATCGTGCGGGGAAGGATGTGGCAAACCGAAGTACAGGACAAGTTGGAAGACTGGAGGCGGAAGGGCTGCTGGAAAGAAGTATTGCATCTTTACATTCGACCATTACTGGAGTATCATTTGCTGCTTCTGCTGGGTTTCATTTCTCATCTGCAGCCTTGTCATCGGCCACAGACTTTTCGCAGCAATTGCTCGGTGCTTTAGATGGTATACTTGGTTCCACGGATTCATCAAGAGCTATTGCAAGCATCATCACATTGATAAGACGGGAATTCCAAAATCCTGCTACTGGTGTTGAAGGAGAAAAGGTCAGCGTGGGGGATCTCTTGCTAGGCATTTGCGGGTTGGCGTTACTACAGCGCTGGTGCCGCAAATTAACGGATCTCGAAAGTAAAGAACATAGATATGAAGAAGTTATCTGGGATGTAGTGATTCTCAATGATGGACGTAGGGCGGATGTTGTCGGGAAAACTACAGATTACGAATCAAGAACTGCCGTTGAAGACACAAGGAGTGGCTCCGGATTATCGTTTTTGAATACAAGGGGAGATGAGTTGTTAGAAACGATCGAGAGGGGCGGAATAGGGCACGATGAATTCGATGACATATCCGAAATTGCCCTAAAGCAGAGAATCTTGGAATCCTTACCTGCCGATTCATCCGTGACCATTACGACGTCGACTTCCACCACAAAGACCATTACAGTTGAATTCAGTGGATCTGAGCCACCCAACTTGTCACCGCCGCCTGGGGTAGAAGTAGTGGAAGATCATACCGGCTTTGTGGATAGTTCTGCTTCAGAGAGCGAGCGCCTACCGGACGCAGGCCCTGAAAGATCATTGACTGCAGCTGGAAAAGTTGTCTATCGTATTGTTGGAAACAGACTGCGGAGCACACTCATTCAAGGCCCGCCACAAGAACAGATCGAAGCGGAGGATAATACTTCTGATACAAACATGACTGAAGATACTGGATTTACTCCTGCAAACAGCCAGCTCTCTGAACTTAGTCCTAGATCAGAAGCTTCAGTCCATCCAAGTAACCCGTTTCCTCCTGTTCTTACCCGCCGGAAGCGAGCTACCAGCAAATCGAAAATACCTAAACTTTCATTACACCCCGGTACTCTGGATGACGAGAGGAATGTTGATACAACCCTAACAGTATTATCTCCGGGAGTTTCAGATAACCTAGCAAACCAGAAACGATCCAGGAAACCTCGAGACAATTCATCTTCGACCTCCAGCCCCGACTTACCACCTTCGGCGAAAAGGCAAGCTAGCAAACCGGCACTGCTCAGAAAATCAAAAACCGAAAAGCCAGTAGTGAAGGAGCAAGAGAAGAAGGGTACTTTACGGCAAGCCTTTAAGAGGAGGTCGAGTACAACTCTCTCGAGTTTATGGAACAAGGACGAGAATAAGGAGTCTCCTGAGACGAAAAAGGTTCAAAGTCGTCCAGCTTGGGGAAGTCCGAGTTCTGTACCAACCGTCAAGCCTACTTTACCAAACGTTACCGTTCCACCTCGCCGTTCCAGTAACCTACCTTCAACTCGGGATGTGCCCCATCCGCCTCAAAGAGGTAACCCAAATTATTTCTCCTCCAGAGATCTGGATGTAGTGCAAGTCAGCAGTCCCCGTGCTACTTCGAGGACAAGTTATTATTCGGTTCATGAACGGCGGAGAAATTCCACAGTCTCACAGACCGATACTTACTCCGCTCTTTCTAACCAAGGTCGTTCGAGTTCCCCCACGACTTTTAGATCTCGCCCAGCAGGTCAGGAGAACCTTCTCAGAGCTAAGTCTGACCGGGATATAGCCTTCAGCCGGCTAGCCTCGGCCTCCAGCAATCATCGTCGGACGAATTCTTATGAGCAGAGTATTTTCACGTTAGATACAAATGATTCCGCAACTTCATTAGTACCCGCACAGCGTCTCAGAAATGGTGCATTCGAAAGTTCGGAGGCGCTGGAGTCCCTAGTCCGTACGGGTACAGTCGATGGTAGCTTTCCACAACGTCATATTGTGGAAAATATTACAAGATTCGTCAAGTTTGCCTCTGCCTCTTATGGATCAAGCTTCTTGCGGATGATGGGTATCTCAGATCCCAACAAAAGGATTGAGATTGATAATCTGCATCATCACGAACATCGATCCTTCTCAGAGCATACACAACTCCCTGCAGATACGATACTTCTCTCGTCTTTCGTGGACCCGCAGGGCGGAACTGATTCTAGTGGTCATACGAATACTGGTGTTCCCATGGTACATTTTGTCTCGCTTGACCATCAGTCAAAGGCTGTTGTTCTAACGTGTCGAGGTACTCTCGGGTTTGAAGATGTCCTTGCCGATATGACTTGTGATTATGATGAGCTCATTTGGTGGGGCAAGGCATACAAGGTTCACATGGGAATTCATGCTTCGGCACGTCGGCTTCTAGATGGCGGTGCTAGTCGGGTAATAGCCACGCTCAAAGCGGCACTCGAGGAGTTCCCTGACTATGGTCTCGTCATGTGTGGGCATAGCTTGGGTGGCGGAGTCTCTGCTTTACTAGCCGTCATGATTTCAGAGCCCGCAGTTCATGGCACTTCCTTCGTCACTTCGCACAATCAGTCACCATTATACATCACTAATGGGGAAGTTGGTACCTCCTCAATCGATTTACAATTACCTCCAGGAAGGCCAATCCACGTCTATGCTTACGGTCCGCCAGCCACAATGTCCCCATCGCTAAGGCTGGCAACTAGGGGTCTTATAACCACAATTGTTAACGGGCAAGATCTCGTTCCTTACTTATCACTTGGGCTCTTGCATGATCTACAGGCTGTTGCTTTGGCTTTCAAGAACGACGATTCTGGAGCTAAGGGCGAAGTAAAAAGTCGAGTTTGGACCGGTATGAGTAATTCATTCTCTGAGAAGTGGTATGGCCAGCCAGGCAGAGGTAGTGAAGAGGAGGATGACAAGTGGGCATATTCTGCGTTGAAAGCTTTAAGGGCAAGTATGTTGAGCACGAAGTTGCTTCCTCCTGGTGAGGTGTTCATGGTCGAAGCAATGCCAGTGTTGAAGAGAAATGCCTTTACGAAGGATGAAGCAGATCATGTGGGCTTGGGGAAACCAGCTACGAGAAGTATCTTGAAGTATGTGAGGGATGTAGAGAAGAGATTCGGGGAAGTGCGTTTTGGTGGGAGTATGTTGCTTGATCATAGTCCAGGGAGATATGAGTCTAGTCTTGGCGCATTGGTGAGAGGAGTTTTAGATACGGATCTTGATGTGCAATATTAAATGATTTGGCATCCTACTAGCTTTTTACACCGTCTTTTGGGACAAACTCACTCGAGAGTGCGTTGCAGTGATAATCTCACCGGAGAAAACGCTGCGTTTTGGTTGTTTTCTAAGATAGATCCTCTGGGCGTTATTCGTTCTCAGGAGATGGAGACGTCCAGCCCGACCAAATCTGGACCAACATTCTTCAAATATTAGCTGATATCATGAATTATGCTTTATCTTAGCTAGCAACAAGACTAGTTCTACTATTCATACAATGAGATAGCCAAGTCATTAAGTTCTCTCGAGGTTTATCTACCAGTGTTGACTTTCCAAAATCCGGGATCTGTCTGGGCAAATAAAAATAAAAGATTCTCCAATTTTATTTACCATTTTCCTATCCTACAGAGATAACTTACAACTCTATTCACGACGTCCTGGCGTGGTCCAACCTGATCATCATTGCTCAGCGCATGACTGGCGCCTGGTATCACTCCACTAAATTCATCATCCCAAACCCTTTCCCTCCCGCCATGATCAGCAGCCTCTCTCCACCTGCTCAGCAATTTCTCCTTATCCACCCACTCCGGTACAGACTGATCCGCACCCGAAAACAAAACCACCAACTTACCTCTAAGCAGCCCTCTCTCCGCCACCTTCCCAAACGTCTTCAACAATTGCCCCTCACTCAAATCCGAACTAAATAAATCGTCCTCCGACGGCTCTTCCGGACTTCCCGGACTCATCAAACTCATAAACCTCCGCAGACTTATAGGAACACTTCCGTAGCCGAAATGAGCAGTTAGTGAGAGTGGGATTATCGTATCATACGATTTATCTTTATTCTCGACCTCTTTTGCTAGGGCTTGAATCTGTCGATATACAGCTTTTATCTCTTCAGACGATTTCCCTAGGAAGCCTTCATCCATCACCCACTGCAATGCCTCCCGGTCAGAAACTGGCGCTTGCATGATCGCGCCGTCGATGATGGGCCGGATCGGGTGCTGGAGATCGGGATCGAATGATGGGATGCCGACGTGTGGATTTGGGCGGTGTAGGTAGTGTAGTACGGCTTGACTTCCTGTTGAGTGGCCCATGATGACGATTTTGCTGTCGGGGAACTTCTTCGTCTTGTACGAGGAGATGTAGTGTATACATTGGGCTACTTCGTCGGTGTCGCGATCGAGGTGCCCGGTTCCCCATTGGCTGTAGGATGAGGAGAGGGTTAGGGTGAAGAGGGACCATGGGGTTGGGGCGAGGCGGTGCACGAGGTCGGCTGTGTAGGAGGTGGTGGCGAGGCCGTCGCCGAGGCCGCCGAGGAAGAGGATGGTGTGTGGTTTGGGGGTGGGAGTGGGAGCGGTGGTGCTGGGGGAGGTGTATTCGAAGGTTGTGAGGGTTGAGGTCTGTATTGTTGTTAGATTTACGAAGGGGAAAGAGGAAAGAGGTTTGGATGTACGAACATAGTGGTGTAGGATACCTGGGTTGCCGCCCAGGGGCCAGAATTTGGAGGTCATATTGAGTGGATGGTAGGAGTGGTGAAGGCTGCGATGGTTCTGAGGTGAACTCGGGTGTATATTAGGAACGATGACGGTTGCAATAAGTTTACCTTTGGCTGGTGAGGGCACTGAACACCTCTTTACGGAATAGTGACTTTCCAATCAGGTAGAAAAATACTCGTCCATTAGGAACACTCCAACACCCTGACTAGGCATGCATCAATATTATCACTCCACACAGCATCAGTAGAAGAAAACACGAGACTCCAAGGAACATCACAATAGATCCGGAACAAAGCCCCATTATCGACCCATCCTCCCAGACCATCCCACCCTTCACCGATGAAAACGTAACAGATACCTGTTGTCGGGACAAGAAAGATCCACAGCGGATCAGATTAGATTAGATTTTCCTCCACGCTAGAGAGAAATCATTCGATAGTTAATCTGATAAGATGCTCGCATGGACATGCATGCAGTTGTGAAGTGTGGTGACCCCACTTGCAGTCCGCTTCTTGCTTACTGGTAGACATGAACCCACTTGTGCTGTTCTCGCTTTCGCTTTCGCTTCCAGAATTACAGTGGCCTAGGTTTTGCTACTTTTGTGTGCAAGCGAGAGGAGGGTTGCATCGGATGAAAATTGCCCATCACTTTGCAATGTCCATATTTTTCTAAACTGAATAGGATTGACCCACTGCTTAGAGTCCTAGTATTGGGCTGGATGAAGTGAAAGCGATTTAAGTGGTAGCCCAAAAACTCACTTGCAATATTCCACAAACTTCCGAGCTAATGTACGAGCTTAGATGTATGGGGCTTTGAGGGCCACGCTCGATGTTGGGAATTTCTAGCTTCGGAGACTGGGGAATTATAATGTACTGTACACTGATTTCAAGGTTCACTACAATGATCTGATTTCATTTGGAGGAAAATTACTTGAGCATATCATAACTAGTCTCTTGGGGATTTTCTCCCCCGAATCTTCAATTAAAGCCTAAAACACATTACCCTTCACCTGTGGCACTTTGGCGACATTGATATTCTTGATCATGATAACCCAGATGAAAGCCACTGACATCATAGCCAGTCCTGCAATGAGCATTCTCTCCTGGGCATACCCATATGCTTGCTGAATAGCTATCCTGGTAGGGCTTCCAACCGGATAACTAAGTTGCGTAGTCAAATCTCCGTAGATATCATCGAAGTTCCCCATGGCTTCTTCGGGAAGATAGCGAGCTAGAGCCTGAGGAAAGGTGTTCGTCCAGATCGTGCCGCAGATAGTATTTCCAATCGCACCACCGATGTTTCCAACGACGTAGAGTAGTGCCAGCACGGCGGCAATGTGTTGATGGTCCGAGGCGGCCAAGATTGCCAGTTGCTCACAGATGATGAATATACTTCCTCCGATGGCGATAAAAATCTGACACATGACGATGTATCCGATATTCTGATTCGGTCGACGGAAGTAAATCATCAAGCCTTGGGCTAGAATGTAGAGTGGAACGGCGAAAAAAAGAAGCCATCTGAAGTAGCCAGTCTTGCGAATCAAAACTCCTACGCCTAGGAGAAGAACACCGGAGACAACATCGAAGGTGCTGCCAACATATCCAGCCTCTGCAATAGACAAATCATTGACGACTTGGAGAAAAGAGGTGAAATAGCTGTTCCAGCAATAATAGGAGATTTGGTATGTTAAGTCCAGCAGGCAGGCTCCGATAACTGTGCGATTCGCGAGAAGGTTGATATCCAGGAACGGCGCTTTGGCGAGGAAAGTCTCGTATAGCCCGAAAATAACGAGAACTACAAATCCGACAACGATCATAGCGATGATGTAATCGGATTTCCATCCATTCGGGGCGGTGTCGGTAAGAGTGAACGGTAACAAGAACACCGTGAGTCCGCAGGAGAAAAGAACAACACCGACGGCTAGTTGATGGTCAGTTAATTGCATACCTCTTGGAAACAACGAGTAACTTACCGTCAAACTCCTGCGTATAATGCCATATATTTTGCAAGAGTGTTCGACCACTTCTTTCTCTAATCAGAAGACCTCGATTTTCTGCTTTGCGTAGATGTAGCTTCAGGATAATGAACAGTGGTGCTGCGACGAACGGTAAGATGATAGCAAAACAACCGAAACCCCATCTCCAACTGAGATTGTAGTAGAACTTGTCTGCAACATTGGGACCTGCAAATGCTGTGATGATATAGGGTGATGAAGTGAAAGCGTATGCGAGACCTCTGTTTTTCAATTTAGACACATCGGCCGTAATGACATCGATACTGTAGATCAAGCCACCGAAACCGATAGAGTAGAACACCTAATTGCGGTAATTTATCAGTGATCTAGAGGTGTTTTGAATCTCTTGAGTGTAACATACTTGAGCAACACAGAAAACAGTAAGACCGTCGCAGGCAGCCATGAGAATCAACCCCAAAACAGCAAAAGCGACCATGAGCAAAAATCCCTCAGCGCGACCCCAGAGATCCAACATCTTCGCGAGGGGTATATACACTGCCGCAGTCATGCTATTGGCGACAATGCCGATGATAGTGATCAAAGAATGATTCTCGAAGGCGCTCGTAGCATATGGCACTAGGTTATATAGAATAGATGCTTGGAATGCATTCACAAGATAAAGCAACCACATACTGGAATGAACTATATAAGTTGGGCGTCTCTTGGGAATACAGCAGGGGTGAACTTACAGGATGAATACTGCAATGAGGTATGGTTTCGACCATGTCAAAGCAACCGCCTCGACCTGTTGAACTCCTCGTTGTGCATCTTCGGCGGGAAGAATATCTTTCTCTGGCTGCTCTGACATGGGATTCTCGTTGACATTGATGGGAGAAATCGTGTCTTGGGTCCTAGTGATGGTAGGTGTCTTGTTATCGGTGGGTAAATCGGTCATATGGACAGATGGACCTTCGTTTTCGGTTGTCGTCCTACGAAACCCAGGCCTGAATGACACCATGGTCACAGTCTGATACTTCCCGACTGTATTTGAGGGTAGTTAGAATATAGAGACTGAAGAGTAGAATTGACCGGCCGCGGGGAACATGCAATGCTGTTATATGCAGCCCTTCGATTTGTGTGTGCAACAAGTATCCCTGCTACTGTAACGGCTTGATCTGACCATGTAGCCTAGTAGTAGCAACCCCATTTCAAGCAGGTGGAAAGTGGTAGCCGACAAGCAATAAACGGATCAGACTCAATTCGTGTCGAAAAGCCGCGATATGGCAACCTGGCTACGCGAAGGATCCATCTATCTGGCTCTTCAACCGGCTATGATCCACACAAGCTACAGAAAAACCATTAAGCATCTCCAAGTCGATGTAGGGTGGGGAAGTGAGAATCCCAAAAGCGGGCCAAGCCCACAGATATCGACTAGTGACATGCAATGGTTCCGAGAATTTAGGTCTGGATCGGCGAGGTAAGGATTCTGATTGAGTTTTATCTTATCTGATTTGATAAGGGACCCATAAAGTCCACCTCTCCGTGAGTTTTCGTCAAAGCGTCACAATGGTGAAAAATATTTTGCAATCCACAAAAAGCGAGAGATCCACTCAGCGAAAACATGTTGTCCAATCGCCAGAAATTATGGAATGATTCACCCTACGCATAATCGGGTGCGGTCACTGCTCCACGCTGGGTGAAGGGAAGAAGCATCGAACTTGGAGTTGAGCGAAGACCTAGTGAGCTTTGTCATCTCCCAATCAACGCGAACGTTCGCGCCAGAAGGGTTGAGTGACCAAAGCGCCAGTGCAATCACATTGTGTCCTTCATAATTCAGGATCCCTGGTGGAACAGGAAACGTATTGGTGCTGCTCACTGATGGCATGTACCGACCATACTGATGTCCTTTAACATAGAGGGAGGCACGAACATTCGACGTAAAGTCCTTAGTCAAGGTAAGTTGAACAGACATATCATGTCCAGCGGGGATATCCAAGTCGACTGTAGTTCTGTAGAATTGTACTCCAGCATCAGAGATTCCAGCAGTAGGTGAGATCCCTTGCCAGCTGGAATCATCATATCCTGGTGAATGCCAACCCAAACGCACTCCAGTGAGGCCGCCTTCGTTATAGATCCCTTGAACTGGATCTAATGTGGCATTTATTGTTCCCCCCGCAGTACCTGCCACTTTACATGAATCGAACGTCTTAGTGTTTCCCAAGAGAGTGGCGTTAAGAATACCCCGCACCGTTGTTGCTCCCACGCAAGGCCGGTATCGGAATAGTTCTTCCAGCGTTCCGGGAAACTGTCTTTCGTCTTCCAGCCAGATAATTTTGGTAGGTTGGTTGGGAGCTACATATTGAAAATAAGTGTAGTGTTCAAGAAGTGTGAATTCGGCATGAGCGGAACTACAATCAGAGGGGACACAAGACCAACACAGAGGCTATATATTGTAAGCTAGCGGAAATGAGAGGATTGAACTTTCACTCACATAGGTATCATACCCCCAGATATCAACATCACCCGCTGCCCCAACGGTATCAAAATCCTTTGACCAGGAAGCGTAAGTTCCCGGAGCATTATGCATTGTGGGAACATCAACCCCTTGAGCTCTCACCACAGCCTCAAGTGCCTTGAAATACGCCACAGCAGTTGCCTTTGCGTCTTGGAGGATTGGCTTGACCATTGATTGGGATATTCATTTTCAATCTGGTAGCTAATGACAGTGCCGTGTTGATTGATCTGATATGGTGCGATAAGGTCGGTAATGGTAGTGTGATATGGCGTCCAAGCTGCTGTATACCGTGTATCATTATTTCGGAAAAAGCCAAATGCCCCGTAGTCAACCTCCAGCACTAAGCTCTTCATTGATGTAGGGTTCCGGTCGAACCGAAACAAAGAGTCCGGTATCACGTGCATAATCTAGTAGTCGAGAAAGGTCTCGCGCACCGGTCCTGAGATCAAGCTTCCCCTGGATATCTTCGTGAAATCCGCAATGACTGTAGAAAGACATTGTGTTCATTCCTCCAGCTTCCATCTTTTGCACGATGTCTTCCCACATTTCTGGAACGGGTAAACGAAATGGATGTATCTCCCGCCAAAAAATGAAGACGCGTTCACCATTCACGATCCAGCTGTAATGGTCCCATTGTACCACATCCGTATATCCCCTGTTCTAAATGGGCCAAGATGAGCCATTTTGAGCTTCAGAAAAGAGGTTATGTGTGAGTATGAGAAGCAGAAGCATGGATATTGCCCGTACAGAACAATAATGCGAAGTATACATTATGTTAGAGATTGTCGAAATCCTCAGATTCATATTTGCTTGACTTGCGAATAGCCCAATACTTCTGTACAGAGTTTCATCTGAGAGTTGGACTTTTGACAGACACCCTTGATAGAAGATAAACCTCTGAAAATGGCAGAACTAAATGTCTCTGCGTACGGAAGTTTGGCCCAGCCAGAGTGAGACGGCCCTGTAAGTCAGGCTTGTTTTCCTAATAAGGCATTATTACAGCATATTCATCGCTGAAGTTGCAGGGTTTTAAATTAGTGCCCCATAACCTTATATATCCTACAAGCTTCTTATAGACTCTTACAGGGCAGCCTCACTCTGGTTGGGCCAAACTTCCGTATAATGTGAAAATGTAGTAAAGTGCATTGATTTATTCCTAGCTACAAACGGGCTTTAAGAGCCATTAAACAGTCCTTTAAAGGACTGACAAACAGGTCATTATTCGGACCTTTACGGAGCACGCCATAAGGCGCAGTAAAAAGTGTTCGTATCATGCGACAATTAAGAAATAAGGTTATTTTGGGACATCGGATGCATCATCCAATGCGTCACATATAATGAAAACCATTTCAGCCGACGACCGTTTTTCCCCACCTCGGACCAACTTCGATCACACCCTGCGGAAATTTGGTCTACAAAAACTCCTTGCAGAAGTTACTAGAACATCATACATCGGCTTTTTTCGGAAATAATGGTTCGATTCCCAATGAATCTTCTCAGGCCACTAGACTAAAAACGATACTTAGCCCATGCATCGATCTATACTGCTGCTTTCTTCGATGACATACCCATCGGGTCATCTTATTCCAAAGTAAATCTGGGGGCCGCATACGTCTGAGGAGCTCATCTGCTCCATAATATGCTTCCCCTTGAACAAAGTTTAAACTAGTTGACTTTTGTCGGGGCAACTTGGGGCGCGCGGAAGCGAGGCCGTCGTAGAATTTAACCTTTATTCATGGGGGACGATAGTACGACGGCCCCGCCTCCGCGCCCCAAGTTGCCCCGACAAAAGTCAACTAGTTGTGTTGTGAAATTTACGGGGTATTCATGATCTCGCGAATACCTAGGTTGTTGGGGCCATCTCGTAACGAGATAGTAATTTTCCATCGCCAAGTTATACAAGGTGCAGTTCCGTCAGCAGGAAACACTGCGAAGGGTTGCAAATCAGGTTACTGACCTTCGACTTTGCCCCCGACGCTTCCCAGCTTGCTTCTCCCAGTATCTCAGAGCACATATGGCAAAAGCCTTAACTCACAAGTATTCTTAAATCTTAAATTATTGCATATACATGGATGGAAATCTCTTCCAAAAGCCGTAGAAAGCTCAGCGACGTTACTCAACGTCTTCAGATAACGCTTGTATCTGACTAGCATTGTAACTCTTTGGCGAAGTTGTTTTTATGGCTGACACGAGAAATATCTCTTCCATATATCAAGCGGCCAGTTAAGACCCAAAGGCCTCAGCTCCTCGGTTATGCTGTGAGGAAGATTTTGGATTTCAATGCCTCTAAATTGTGATGCCATTCAAACGACTTCATTCCGGAAGCTTTCGGCATCAAGCAAGCCGTATGGTCACCATGACCAAATCATAGGTCGCACATCTGTGGCGAGGTTGATGAAGTCTTGCAAGACAGAGATAGTCGAAGGCGGGATATCCTGCGAGGACGAGAAGAGTCAAGCAGATATCTAGGAAGCTTCGTAATGATTATGATACTGTCACAAGGTTAAAGGCAACTCACTACCTTATAATCCAATAAGTGTGCGAAGAAGTGTCCGGACGTCGTTATAATTCTCTGACAACTGCGTCATTGAAAGGTTCCATCAGCTCAACGTAGGGATGTTGAAATTTCCGAAATCGGGTAAGTCTTTCAGAAATTTCCCTGAAATCTGATAGGTTGGGCCTTTGATTTCTTTCCAAACATATGACTATTTATATAATCACTTATACAATAATACTAGCCTAATATAGCTAGTGGTCTAGCCATTTAGTCTTAGTAGATTTTCAAAATTCCGAATCCTGATATTTGAGGTTATATTCAACTTTCTGGCATTTTCCCCCATACAAATGCTAGTCAAACATTTCCATCCTCAAATGGGCCTTTTCTGAAACGAAACGCGATGGGCCTTTCCGAAATTACGTTTCTATTTCACCGTAACATCACTAGCTCAACGGCCTTTCCATCAAGAGCGACCAGATGGAAGTAGCAGTCGTACAGTATGCGTGATGTACGAAGTACTAGGTCGGGACGATGGTGTGGCTGCGCATGGCACGACGCGCTGTTAGGTTCCAGTATTATGTAAGCTCTTAAAAACCTCGCGACTGATCGTTATCGACATTCATTGCCGACCAACATACTGATTATACAACCATCATAATCTTTCGCCGGCAACTCTATCGCCTCTGCTTCATCTGAAATATGATCTGTTCTGTCGTGTCGTCTCCGCGTGAGCTGCTAGTGCATGGCATACTAATTTAATCGAGGGATCTGCAGGTCTGAGCAGCCATCAGAGTGGCGAGTACCTTTCGCGATACGAAACACATACCTGCAGAAGTCAAGGGTAACTACTAACGCACGTCACTAGTATACAAGAACCCCAAAAAGGTATGTATCGTGAGTGCGCATGAAAATTGGAATGAAACGTCTGACCACCAGTCAGGTTATTTCGATACAATGTTCTGGCCTTCGTGGACAGAGAGCCACAGCTGCCGAATCTGTCCTCGATAACACTCGGCATCTCAAGCTTGAGCTGTCGGTGTAGCTGGGGTATTTTGAACCTTCCCATCCGTACAGTATGTTACTGCGAACACTGGTTGAAAGCCAGAGGGACGTAAGTTATACTACTCAACTCGGACTTCGGTCTATCATGGACAAAGCTGAACATCCACATCTGTAGGTCTCTACTTCACTGCCTCGAAGTTGTTGACGTCCAAATTTTGTCTATATTATGTTTTCACCAAGCACTTGTGTAGGACGGGTTGCAAGATGCACAGCCATTTTCCATATCGCCAAGATGATCCAGGGTGATCGGTAGTTTTATTAAAGGACGGATTTATGCACAACCAATTAATGTGGGTAAAAGCTTCCACGTTGCTGATAAATTATTGACAAGGCGAGCGAAAGACCGCTAGGGGTCCCACTGACCCATTCTTTTAAAGTTCCACTTCGGTCCGTTGAAAAAATGACGATGGATATTCTCACTTTGATAAGACGACCATGTTGAGCGAGAGAAGAATTCTCTCGAGTTCTAGAATGATGCCCCAACTATGCGGTTGTTTGCGAGATTATCCGTGGTTGTCTCCCCGACGAGCTCTCTCCTCATCAACCAGCTATACTCTCATTGTTTATACGAATCTTTCCAAGTCGGTTTGATCTCACTGCTTCAAATATCAAAGTGCATGCCCTCTTGCCTAAGCCTTATGGTAGGCATGCGCGGATATCCGGTACATCACCGGGTCGTTCCGCTGGAAGTTTCTTGATGTCGGCATTTCACCGGTACCTGCATGAAGTTATGGCAAGGGATCTCAATTCTAGTTACTGGCTATAAAACGTTGACCCTTGCTATCTTAAAGGCACCGAACGGCCTTTATATCGCGTCATAAACCAGGGTTCTGATGTTCTGATTTGTGCTGAGGAACACAGTGGAGGATGTACTTGTACTTTCTGGTACTGTCCTTCCAGGTCGGGATTGGACCTGCTATTTTCGCCGAAAATTTGAGAGATGGATCTTGCCTGTAAGTTTTTCTCTTAGTCTATGAAACGTTTTGCTTTGTCAAGTTGGACGATCCATTGCAAATCCTTAGAAAATACGAAGTATTGTTTCCGTGTTCATGGGAGCCGACGACCAAGTATGGACAAAGTTCGCACAGGTAATAAAAGGGACTGTGGTTCGAGCAGTATAAAGATGAGATGAACTATCGCACTTCCCTATCATCCCCACTCGTTTTCTACACTTCAATCTTTACTCCATTCTTTACTGCGTTTCCTCACCACAAAATGGTTCAACTACTCTCTACTTTGGCACTAGCCTCGGTAGCCGTAGCCCGCAACATCCCAAGAGGTGATCCAACGTACGACTATGTTATCGTCGGAGCTGGCACAAGTGGTCTAGTTATCGCCAACCGCTTGTCCGAATTGAATGTCACAGTTGCTGTCATCGAGGCTGGTGATAACCAATTGAACAATGTCAATGTGACCAATCCTTCGGGATATGGCTTGGCGTTTGGAACTGAGATTGATTGGGCGTACCAAACCACGGGACAGGCATATGCTGGAAACACAAAACAGACTATGAGAGCCGGAAAGGCAATTGGTGGTACCAGCACTATCAATGGTACGTTGCCACTTTCCTTCCTGATTAACATAATTCTAACATTTCCTAGGAATGGCGTACACCCGAGCCGAGGACATCCAAATTGATGCTTGGGAAGCCATTGGTAATGAGGGATGGAATTGGAAGAATCTTCTTCCTTATTACAAGAAGTCTCAAAACCTCGAGGCTCCAACTACTGCACAGGCAGAAGCTGGTATTACATACGATCCTTCTGTGAATGGCATCGGTGGTCCTCTTAAGACCGGTTGGCTGAATGCTGCTGATACAACTGACTTCCACACCATTCTAAATGAGACCTACAGTACTCTCAACGTCTCATGGAACAGTGATGTCAATGGAGGCAAGATGGTCGGATATAATCGCTACCCAGCTACTTACGATAAGGAATTGAACATACGTATAGATGCTGGACGAGCATACTACTACCCGATCGCCAATCGCACCAACCTCCATCTTTATCCAAATACCTATGCTCAACGCATTACCTGGAAATCCGGAGAGAAGACCCCAAAAGCAAACGGAGTTGAGGTACTTGCGGTGAACTCGGCCACTCCTTACACCATCCACGCAAACAAAGAGGTTATTCTCTCTGCTGGTTCCCTCGCCTCCCCTCTTATTCTCGAACTTTCTGGAGTCGGAAACCCCACCATCCTGAACAAGTACAACATCTCCGTCGTCGTTGATCTCCCAACCGTTGGCGAAAATCTCCAAGATCAAACCAACACCGGCCTTGGCTATAAGAGCGTCCAAAACAACACCTACGGCGCCGGTGACTTCGTCGGCTACCCCACTGCATCCCAGGTCTTCGGCGACCGTCTCAGCAACATCTCATCCAAAGTATGGAACGACCTCCCAACCTACGCCGCGCGCGTGGCCGCCGCCTCCGGAAACGTCACCAAAGCCAGCGATCTCCTCCAGCACTTCAAGCTCCAGTACGATCTCATCTTCTCGGAGACCAACCCAATTCCAATCGCAGAGATCTTGGTGTATCCATCTTCCAGCAGCTTCTCCACCGAGTACTGGTCGCTCCTCCCCTTCGCCCGCGGTAACATCCACATCACCAGCGCTGTCCCCGGTACTCCAGCTGCTATCAATCCAAACTACTACATGCTTGACTGGGACATTGTCGGCCAAATCGGAATCGCGCAGTTTATTCGGGAGCTCTACTCCACAGCCCCATTATCCGCTTTGATTGGCGAGGAAACAAAGCCCGGTTTGGCTGCGGTTCCTAAGAATGCGTCGGTTGAGCAATGGTTTGAGTGGAACAAGGGTGTTTACCGATCTAACTACCATCCGGTCGCTACTGCTGCGATGATGCCAAAGGAGGCTGGTGGGGTTGTGGACTCGAAGTTGAAGGTTTACGGTACGGCAAACGTGAGGGTTATCGATGCTAGTGTCTTGCCCTTCCAGGTTTGTGGTCACTTGGTTAGTACTTTGTACGCTGTGGCGGAGAGAGCTGCGGATTTGATCAAGGCTGAGTTGTAAATCAATGGGGCGGAGCTTCATCTGGGCGTGTGTTATTATTTCGATTGTACTTAGTATTCGGGCCATCATAGCCTCTTTTTGTATATAACCTTATCGATTTCACATCAACATGGAATTTCTTTATTTTCAACTTTCGAAATTCCTCTACTACAAAGACACCAAATGGGCCCTAGAGAGTCCCGACGAATCTTACAATGGTGAGATCGACGAGCTTGGGAATTGTGCTATCGGACTTTGCAACTGGCCAGCAAATTCCTTTGAGCGTAAGTATCCAACCCACTTCAGGAAGTTATTTACGGACATAAAGCATAGACATGGGTCTTAATTAGGTGTCCCCCGTTCCTCTAATACGCTGATCCTGTATTTTTTAATACAACTCATTTAATCCCTATATATTCGAGTATCATTCGAAGCCTGGGAAGTTGCCCACTACATCTTGCACAAAGAAGGCAGTCGGTTCGTTCTGTCCATAGCATGGTGAACACTATGTATTTAGGACCTTACGAATTCCAGTTCGGCTAGTGCTTTCATGAATGCAGAGTTTTTCATAAGACTTCGGCCTGTCATGGACTCAAACGTCAATGCAGATCTAGATGGAGTCTCCATTACAAGCTTCACATCACACCTTCGACATCTTTACTCGGAAACAACATATATATATACCTCTTATGTATTTGTCCATCTTCAACATATGCCTACATTGCTTTTGCATAGTCATCCAATCCCCAAAATAAAGACATCTTACCACCCTAAAACCCAACATCCGCCCATCCCACAAATCCACCTTCAATCAATCAATCAATCAA
>LLKJ01000428.1:0-11888 GCA_002242865.1 Clarireedia sp. CPB17
CGGGATGGGATGTGTATGCGGGATGGGATGTGTATGCGGTGGGGGATGTATGGTGGGTGGATGGATGGTAGGAGGATAGATAATGTTGGCTGGGCTTGGTAGGTAGTTGAGTTTAGGGGGAAGGATAGCGGGCGTGGGATGGTTGTCTTGGGGTTCTGCTATGTGGCGGGGTGGTGATGGGTCTGATGGGTTTGATGATAGTATGGAAGAAGGAGAGAGATCTAGAGTGTATATGGTGATAGATAGATAGGCGGGTGGATAGCTTGATATGACTTGTTCAGCTCAACTCGACTAGGCTTGTAATCTAGATGGAATCTATTCGATATTTATTTCAAGCTGAGCTGGGTTGGGCTGGGCTTGGCTGGTGGTACAGTGTTTGTGCGTGTGGTGATAGGTAGATAGGTGGGAGGGTGGATGAATAGAGGATATATCACTTCCTCCGCTCTGGAAAAGTAAAGAAAAGAAAGTGTAGCAGGGTGGTATAGGAATCCTAAGAAGCGAAAGTGGTAAATATACATATCTAATGCTCAGGTAGGGTAGAGTAGCTTCAACCTTCGCTGTTTGTACTGCTTTGATACTTCAGTCGCTCTTCTGTAGAAAGTAAAGGCGAAGCAGTAACAACATGTATCCATACTACCTATTATTACCTCCTCGTACTCGTAGCGGCTGGATAACTCGAATTCCAACTTCAAACTTCTCCTTCTATGCCACAAGTATGACTGACCTGCCCCCAGTAGAGTTTGGTGATAGCATAACCTTACCACCACCAAAATCCGATTCGAGACCCTTTTCATCTCCCCCAACAAATAAGTCTAAACGCTTCGCAAAAAGACCTTTAATATATCCGAGGATACTTTTCTAGATAGATCCATAAATCAGAGTTATATCTCAATTCTCCAATTTTTGAGTAATGAAGTAAAAATTTGGGTGTACACCATAACCAAACTCCACTCCCTAGCCTGCGCCACAAGTATGACTGACTTCCTTCGCTCTATCCAACCAATTACCACCCCCCGATAAACTCTGAGTGAAGATGAGTCGAAAGCAAAAGCACGCTAAAAGAGGAGTCATTGGTTTTTTTTTGGGCTGAGCAGGGCTTGCCGCATTACTGTATGAGTGTGCGAAGTGGGGTAGAGCTAAGGCTACTACTGTAAAGTAGAAAAAGGCGCGCTTTTTTTCCGATGACTTAATTTATGAGTACTTATTTCAATTGATTGATTGAACACACGAAGAATACTTTTGTTTTTGGAATATAGACGGAGAAGATACTTGAAGAGGGAAGAACGAACGAAAGAAAGCAAGCAAGAAAGATAGGAAAGGAACAGAGGTAGAAGATTCAACAGAAAGAAAGAAAGAAAGATAGGACAGGAAAGCAAAGATGGCGGTTCGTGCTCAGTTTGAGAATTCTAATGAGTGAGTCTTGATTTCTGTTTTGTTCTTTTCTTTTGCTGTGTTTGGGAGTAGAGCTTAGGAGGGTGAGCGAGAGAGAGAAGGAGAAAGAGGGTGAGGGAGTGTTACCCCGCTCGCTGTCGTGGGAGGGTGCGCGAGCTCAGCTGTATTGTGGCAGCGGCGAGGGGATTATGCGGTGCGCATTTTGCGTGCGATGAATATAATTGGCTTGAGGGAGGGGAAGAGGGCGATGAGGGTGGAGGTGAGGGAGGGAGATGAGTATGATGGTGGCGGGGTAATTCGATACGATACGACGTTATACATGCGCATTTCTATCTACCACCTCTATCTCAAATCGACGAACGCTAGATGAGAAATCGGGGCGCTGAACTATTTTCGCTTTCCTGTTTGTTTTCAACAAGAGTTAAGACGAGAGGAGATGAGATTATACAAAGGCTAATCATTTGTGTGTGTTATAGAGTCGGTGTCTTTTCCACTTTGACGAATTCGTATGCGCTGGTGGCGGTGGGTGCGAGTGAGAATTTCTATAGGTATGTGTGTGCCTTACTATATATGAGAGGGATGAAGGGTTTTTCTCTTTTGGGGAGATGCTTTTGGGTTTGATGGTGAGAGAAGAGGGAAGAGGAGAGCGGGGAGCGGTGATAGGGTTTGGAGAATCGTAAAGCGCTGCGATGGGGAAATTAATGGCGGGGTGCGGGGTATGAGGGTGGTGGTGATGGAGAGGCGATGAGCTAGGGAGGACAGCATGGGATACGAATTGGACTGCATTTCAATGAGTGCACAACGGACGAAGAATGGTTACTAACTCTTCCAAACAGTGTCTTCGAAGCAGAACTTCAAGATGTTATTCCGATTTGTCATGCGACAATTGCAGGAACCAGAATTATTGGAAGATTGACTGCTGGGTAGGTTCTTTCCCTTCCTAGATGTTGCTCTTGGGCTTGGATTATGGGTTTGGGGTTGCCCTGGACTGATTCGAGATGGGGTTTGCGTCGATGGGGTTTGTGTCGAGGATAACGGGAGGGAGGAAAAGATGATTATGGGATGATGAGAGTTGAAATTGTTTATGAATGACTGCTAATTGCATTTGCGCGCGCAGAAACAAGAAAGGTCTTCTGGTTCCAACAAGCACGACGGATCAAGAGTTACAACACTTGAGGAATAGTCTACCAGACTCGGTGAAGATACAGGTTTGTTTTTCTTCCCCTACTTCTCTATCCCATGTCGACCGAATTGGCTCTTGTTTCTCACTTGAATGAAATGCTAAAATATTGAACAGAGAATAGAAGAACGTCTATCCGCTCTTGGAAACGTCATAGTCTCCAATGACCACGTCGCCCTTGTCCACCCCGATCTCGAACGCGAAACCGAAGAAATAATCGCCGATGTCCTTGGTGTCGAAGTTTTCCGTCAAACCATTGCCGACAACGTTCTTGTCGGTTCATACATGGCCCTATCAAATCAAGGAGGAATCGTGCACCCCAAAACATCGATTCAAGATCAAGATGAACTGAGCTCGTTATTGCAGGTCCCACTTGTGGCGGGTAGTGTCAACAGAGGCAGTAGTGTGGTGGGTGCAGGTATGGTGGTTAATGATTGGATGGCGGTTACTGGGTTGGATACTACGGCTACGGAGTTGAGTGTAGTAGAGAGCGTGTTCAGATTGGGTGAGGGACAGGCTCCGGGTAATATTTCGGGGCAAAACAAGGACAGTATGGTGGAGAGTTTCTATTAGATGGGTGGATGTGAGGTTGTGGTGCGGATTTAGGGAGGAAAAGATGACTCATGCATTGTGGTCAGGACGGAAAGGATGGAATTTCACTTGGAGGTGGATTGCTTCTACCTTTTCGCGGATTTCCCCTCGATGAGCTGTTCATCGCACGTCCGGTCTGGTCTATTTCATGACCTTGGATGGAGTGGAGATGTATATTCATCTAGAAGTTTCCTAGCTTCAGCAATTTTCTCAATGGGACTTGCTTCATTTCATCAATTTATGACTGGCAAGTTGAATTTCTTCAAGAGACTCGATCCTGTTTGAAGGGTGTGGTAGGATAGCACTAGTTATACATATCATTCCTTTCCTTTGACCTACATATATTAATCGTGTTGCTAAATACCTGGTGAGTTTATCCTGTGTTTGGATCGAGTATAATGGAGACAGACGGGTCTTCGAAGTACATATATCAGGTAACATTTCCCAGGCTGGGGCTGGGGCTGGGTATTACAGTATTGTAGTCACTTTCATGGATTATCTATCTAAGTAAGTATGGTTTGGTTTGGTTACCGTTGTAGTGCCAGAGTCAGAGTCAGAGTCTCGTTGTTTGCGTTTGTATTGGTGATGGTGATGGTGATGGGATTTATTCATCTCAGTCTTGTGGCGGTTGATTAGGTGGATGGATGGATGGAGGGGTGGATAATATTAGAGGTACGTGTACGATTTTAAGTTTTATAGTAGAGTAAGTAAGTAAGGAGGGAGGAAGATTATAAGCGGGGGAGGGTTCCAAATATGGGATTTGTTTGAGTTATATAAGTATTAGTTAATAGTGAGCGATATCTCTATCCTCGCTTTTCTAAGTCGCCTCTACTTCTCTACTTTTCTACTTTCTCTACTTTTCTACTCCTCTTCTCCTCTACTTCTCTATCCGTTCTTCTCCTCTTCTCCCCTTCTCATCTCCTTCTCTCTTATCAAAGATAAAGATAATATTTACTTCAACAGTATTTGGTATTCATACTGGTGATATATCCAATTACCTATATCATTTTCATTTACATTTATTTATTTATCTACATCGATATATAATTTCTCCACTTTCTTATGCTCACCCACTTTCCCATCCACATCATCTTTCCCATCCTACTCTCTCCTTCACCCTTTCCTACCCTTCTTTCCCCATTCCATTCCTCTTCCCCTCATCTATTTCACAACTATCCATCTCGATCAATCAATCAGAACCCAAGTTATATAAATAGATAAAATAGAATAAATGCACGAACCCCTCCCTCCCTTCCTTGTCTTTCTTCATTGTTCTTCATGCCCAATCCACCAAAATATACTATTTCAAACTATCTTCCCTTTCCCTTTTCAAATATTTCCCTTTTCCCACTTCCTATAAAACGCGCCCCGACACGCCCTGACCTTCATTACCCACCCACCACTAACCTAATTAACCCAACTACCTAACTATCAATCAATCTTAACCCCCCCTTTCTCTTCCTCCTCCGCTCTCTCCTGCCCAAAATTTACATTACCAGCCCCATTCTCCCTCTCCCTCTCCCTCCCCGGCTCCAATCCTATTGCAACAAGAAAAGCAAAATTCAAAAAAATCCACTCCAAGGAACAGAAATAGCAAGTACATAGGGAGAAAAGACAAAGGTCAAACATCGTAATCTTACATGGGTATCGTATCGTATCGAATCGAATCTTATACTCTGAACATCGTGGTTTATGGTATAGTCGCAGGACCGTAACGCGCCGTTGATAGAAAGTAGGAAAAGGAAAAGGAAAAGGAATGTAGCGTTGTAGAGTCGATCAAGTTAGTCTACTCGTGCGTGCCGTATGTGTATATATGCAAAGGCCAAGAACCGCGATAAGAGCGAGCGAGCGTTCATCCATCATTACTGCGTGTTCGTAGCGAGATGTTCTTCGTTCGATTCCTATCCGTCTGCCATCTCTGTTTTTGAGAACTTTCATCTTCGCTTCCCCTTCTTTTCTCGCCGTCTGTGTTGTACATCACTCCCCTTTTGTTTTAGATTCTCCCGTCTTCTCCAACAAGCTCAAACGCATCCCACGTCCCATCTCAGTATTGCGTGATCAACAATTCAGGCACATGCAACCTAACACCCTCCTCCATAACCGCCACACCATCTTCCATCTCCAGTGGCTGTGGGCCGAAATACTCTCCAAAGGACTCGCTTCGTTCCATTGGCGTAAGAGAAATAGCACGAAGTGACATCTCTGAAGATGATTGCTCTGGGAGCGAAGTCGTTGCAGGGGAGTCGCTCTTAAAAGGCGATGACAGCATCAGGGGAGAGTCGGATGGTGTACGTAAGGGGGTGGGGTGCGGCGCGTGAGGGAGAATGGGAGATGGAGAGGCGGAAAGCAGTTTCTGTTCGGGTTGAGGTTCCACGATTGTGATGGTTTCAGCTACGAGTTGCTTTGGAGGAGTGGATGGCGATTCAGGGGGGCTGGAGGGAGAGCTCGAAAGGGAGGCAGAGGACGATGAGGAGGGCGTGGAGGTTGTGGATATAAGAGGGGAGTCGTTGCTAAGAATGCCAAGACCGAGGGCATCGGCTGACATGTACTTGCGGCGTCTTCTAGCGAATAGCTGCTCGTCTCTTTGGGATTGCGTTGATGATTGCTATAGTTCTAGATTAGTATTTATGCTCATTGTATCTACGGGAAGGAAGAGATCATACTGTGACTGGTCTCGGCACAGGAACTGGCCTGTAGCCTAGATTACACACAATGCTAGCTTTGGCAACTGGCCTGAACTTCTGCAGATTGAAACCGAAACCGGTGATTGCCGTAGATGGCACATCTCCATCTACAATAGCGTTGAGACTTAGGTAGCTGCGGTCAAGAAGAGTAGGTCGACATGAATGGCAACACTTGAACTGGCATTCATACCCCTTTGCTGGTATCCAGGGACTATGAGGAGAAGGTGATTTGCGAGACTTGTATTTTGCTGGCGGAGTCGGAGGTGGCATTGGAGCGGTGTTTGAAGATGGGGGGTTGTGAGAGTTGCGGATAAATGGGTTGAAGGAGAAGCGAGCACTGCTGCTACGGGCAATGACGGGTGGCCTCCCATCATTGGGCTCGACATCTGAGTTAAGAACTTCAAGAAGCTGCTTCGGGTTTTAGTGTTGGACTGGTTTAGGTACAACCATGGCATGATGGGGCTCTTACGTGACTACGCTGACTCAAAATCAATTGGATCTGCGCTTGAGTATAAGTTTTCAGTTGTTCGGGACTGATCTCATCCAGGAAACTCTGTTTTGAAGAACGAGCCAATGGACCTCGCTTCCTTGGTGATGGAGGAGGTGGAAAGATATCACAAAGCTCATCTAGTTTTTCCTGCTCCTAGAGTAAGTTGGGTTTTCAAGGTCCCTGGAACGAAGTTTCAAAACTCACGGGATAACCTTTCTCCATATGTTCATCCAACATAAGCTCGCGATCTTGGGTACATCGATAAAGCCAGCCAAATGACCCTGGTCGGTAGCAAAGAGCACATCGAAAGTCTTTGGTGTATAAGCGAGTGGTGGTTGTATGAGTGCATTGCGCGTGCCTGGAAGCTTGTGCAGCACGTTGACCAGTCGGAGGAGGCGCCAGCGTGGTGCGCTTTGTCTGAACAGAGGGAGTTGCGGAAGTCGTTGAAGAGACGAAGCTAGCTGATGATGCAGATTTACGTTTTGAAGTGGCAGTTGGAATCTTGCTGGGGGATTTGGGTGGATTGGGTGGATTGGTCGCGTTTGGTGGATTCGTCGCCGCCATGACTGTTACTGAGATGTTTGTATACAGACACTTCAAATTTGTAAAGATTTGAGGAAAAAACTCGCTGTTGGAAGAATCAACATTGATGGCCTTGATAGGATAATTTTGCCCTAACGTGCTTAAAAACGGTGGAAGGGTGAAAAGGTGAAAATTTGGAAAATAAAAGTGTGTTTGACCTTGAGTTGAGCCTTGCTGCCCTCGGTTCCATGACGACGAAATTCGATGGAGGCTACCAGGCTGCCAGTGATAAAAAAACCAAATTCACTACGCTCGCAAAATCCACGATCCAAAAGAAAACCAAAATTCGGGGATTGGTCAGTTAAGATTGGATTGGTATTGAGAAAAAATACAAATGGTAACAATTGACAGATTCCGGTATCTAGAAGAGAAAACAATTAAATTCACCAGTTGGTACTTGTACCCCGATTTTGTCTATCATCTTCGACCGCTTTTCCCTATACAAATTCATTTCGTATCCTCGTACTAACGTTTTTCAATGCTGATCCCGACATTTACACTCCGTAGGTTAGACCTATACCAGCCAAGTAAGACTCATATAGGTGTGTTGTTGAATCAATGTGTTGATAATAGGTTTGTAGTTCGCTGTCGCCGTGCGACGCCCACTTCTGAAGCTGAAGCCACATTGGCTGCGTGCGGTCGGGAGTCGCAAACACACTGGTAAAAAGTCAAGGTTGGGTATCTGGGTACACAACCTTCCAGATGAAGATGTCAAATATGGTTATAAAGGCCAGCCCAGCCAGCTTGAGAGGGCATAAAGCTGTTATTTGGAGAAGCATCAAGCACATAAGATCTACAGCTGTCAGCTATCAGGAATCAGGATGAAATGCACCTTCGAAACAGATGGCACACAGTACCATACCTATGGTCAGATGACCATCCGACGCAACACGTATCATGTGCGCCCAACCACAGTCCATACCGTACAAATTATCAGGTTTTCCTTCTCCATTCACTCCACTGTGTGCGATCGATATCAATAAGACCTGCAGAGAACTCGCCTGTCATGTCTCAAAACTAAGACTTTCATTTGTTCAAAGTTCTGCAGGCCCACCTATTTGGACCCTTGTGCTCTCTTGATCCTTGTTATGTGATGGAGCTCCCTCCGCGATAGGAAACATGGCGAGGTTGATGTTATCATGCTTGTATTGCCGTTGATACTTGTGTTTAAAGGGCTGAAGGAAAGGGGAGCGCGGTAGGTTTTGTGACTGCTCCGAACCCGGAGTTCAGGACCCTACCGAAATACCTCGTTTTGACTTTGAAATGCCGACTCCCGCATCAACGTCCTACCTACTGCACAGACAAAGGCAACAATCATCAATCACTAATGCTCTGATGGTTCAGCGCAGATACAGAGTCTTGGGTACTATTATTGAGGAACTGCAGAAAGTCATCATGGAAATGCTCATTAGATGCCCGGACGAGAGAGTCTACCGCAAAGCAGTTCTTCAACGGCTCTTCTGACTTTGTCGAGCTTCTTGCTGTCGTTCCCGGCGCAATATTCGTAGAAGGAAGCAAAGCCTACATAGCGTGAATAGTCTGCATGTCTGCTGGGCTGCACGCGATCGACGAAGTTCTCGAGATGGCTGCCGCGGTAATCCAGTTCATCGAAATCAAATTTTATCTGTATCTAAAATTGGATCACCTTCATTCTGACATTTGCAATGCGCCACAGATCATACGCAACTTCCACGCTGACTTGCGCCAACAGCTTGATATTTCTCAAGGGGACCGTGTTGATCGCCGCACTATTTTTCAGTCTGTGGCGTCGATCAACCTGGTAGAGGCGCTGACTGAGAGGAATCTATGAGTTTATGCCACCACGCATGTCAGTGTATCGAAGCGTAAAGGGCTTCTACATATATCAAGTGAGTATAAAGGGGACCACTGGGTTATCCCAATTTTCTAGCCGTTCTTTTCATACTCCTCGACAGAGCAAGCCCTCGCATGTTTTTACGGGAGGCTTTCCTCTTAAGTGCAGTCCGCTCTGTACCAAGCACAAGCTCACAACAGAAGATCCAACAGGGTGCCTCGTTGACACACGCATCAACGCTTGGAGCAGAGGGGTATGCAAGCCAAGCACTCTCAACCCGTCCATTCTTAACAGAGAAGATTGGTGAGCATCAGCAAGCACATGTCCAGATCGCGTAAGCAGCAACCCTTAAACATACATTCAACAGGCTGCATGTGTGTGTCGAAGCGCCAGACCAGTCATTCGGAACTTCTCACTACCCGCAGTCTTCGAGATACAAAACACTGTCTTGAGATAATGGTGAAGCTAGTGCTCCCCCCGTGGCTCCTCACCCAAACCATACTTTTACGCCTCCAGTCCAGAAATTTCATTATCTCTGGGTTTCCAGTCAATTACAGGTTTAGGGATGAAAATACCTCGATGATCCAGTTTCTTTCAGACATTTGCGTAGATACTGATGCAACAAGTATTGGTCATATGGGATGGCCGAGGCAGATACCTTCTACTCGTAGCGACACTGTTCTGGATTGCATGCTGTAAACCCGATTTAAGTGAGACGATGGCCTACCGCACTGCACTTTGCCTTCGACGGACCACAAGCGCACCGGTATGTTGATGAGAAGACCACTAAAATCGCCGCCCTATATATTTAGCCGTTGCGGCAGGATTGTTGAGACTAGTCCATCTACTTCTGCAAGCAGATCGCTCGTTGGCAGCTCCGTCCACTAGCTTGCTTCGAGAAGCCGTTAGCACTTTCGAATTCTGAGAAAGTCATAATGTTGCTAGGGCTTTCAAATGTCTGCTTGCTTAGTTCATACAGAAAAATGCGGATGAGCTTTCAGCCACATGCTAGCCTGAATTGCATTTCTACGCGCCAAATAACCTTTCCTTGAGTACAATTCAGGCGCCGCTGAGACGAAGCTGCAAGTGACATAGCACAAATCGATCAAGCTCCAGGAAGGGGCTCGCTTAAGCCACGATAGTTGCTTTTCGCGGCGCGGTTGCTCACCTGTAGCAATTCTAACCAAATGGCAATTTTGATGGGGGTAGAAGACACAAGCAACTGAGAATTTATCGAAGTAGAGGCAACCGAGGAATACATGGCTATATTTCACCAGCATCATGGAAATTATCATGGCCCTGCGTCGTACTTTGTAGTGGAGTTCGTTGTTGACTGAGACGATGTCAAGGTAACTAACTACACAGCATCTGCGCGGTGCCTGTTTCCCAACATCTACGCAAAACAGAAGAAGCCATTCCAGCCAAAAGTTTTACTAGAACTCTTGTACTGCTCCCATCCTAGGCCGCAGTAAGTATACATACATAGTACAAAGTACATAGATCATGAAGATATTCGTGTGAACCAACAGATTGATCCAATTGGTCCAAACATAACTACCGTCAGCCAATCCCCCATCAAGCTTCAGATGCATGCATTAATTACAGGCTAAAATCTGACGCCTCAGGTACGAATGCACCAAAGGCTCAAGCTTAAGCATAATTTCAGGAGCAATACGGGGACAATGGGGGACCGCTGCAACGACGCAAGGCCTCGGTCGCACGGCGGAGTGTGCATATACAATCGAGCCATCTAGCCAGCACAGCACCATCAGATCAGTGCAGCGAAGGGTGGAGAAAGCAGGAAAAATGGAAAGGAAGAGAAAAACGGACTTTGACAGATGATGTCTGAGGTGCATAAGTTGCTGTACTTGTACTGCAGATGGAGCTTAATACGCCTGCTAAGGATGGGTGGGAACCTCGGACTTAGACTGGACTCCACTGGGAAAGAAATGATTCTGTGTGTTTTGTTTGATGATGTATGAGGGTGATCTGAGTGAGTCGGGTTAATTTCCAGTTGGATGTTTGATTTGATGATCAATGCAACGTGCGCACTGAGCGGCCGAATCTGTTCACGGTATGGTGTCGGTCATTTCAGCTTAACGTGGGTTGTTTTAAGTGACCTTCCAGCGAGAATACGAAGGCCCGCGCGTTGCAGCTTGAGAGAGAGAGCGTTGTTGCAGTCCCCTGCACGGTCAATCCGTACTGAGATCTTTGCTGCTTACGTAGCTGCGTCGCTGGGTTAGGTAGGTATCGTGGTTCTTATTTAAAACCCAAGACCAAAACAGTGTCTACTTTTATTTCCCGACGCCCTTCCCTGGGTGCGCTGTGTAGGTAATTCGATGTGCAGGTAACTGTTATTACTGTATGATATATTTTCCCCCCTTGTTTCTTCGCTGTTTACCTTTTCGTATTTCTACATTTACCTCGCACCGGTTAGCTCTCCAGACTGCTATCCCTCTGGGATCAATCTCCGCACTTTCCAGCGACGCATCGGCTATCTCGCGCACGCTTCAGCCATCATTCATCCGCCATCCGCCATCCGCCATCCATCAGCTAACTCTCGAGAGAGTCTCTGCCCAAGACTCCAAGTGCTTCGCCCGTACGGAGCAATCTTACCTTACTAAGGAGCGTCTCCCCACCTATCCTCGCTCGCCTTGCGCGCACCTACCCAGGTGCAGCTTGCTTCCTCTTCCTCTCTTCCCAGCTCGAGTGCGTGCAGACTGCAGAGTCCCTCTTACTTTTGTCCTCTTTTTCCCTTCTTCCCTTCTTCCCTTCTTCCCTTCTTCCCTGCCACCCTCCACCAGCCATCATCTCCCTCCCGTCACCCCCAACTTCTTATCCCTCTTTCGCTCCTAGACCCCTTCCAACTTTCCAGCCTCCGACAATACTACCCTTACCCGAACAACAAACTCTCACTCGTCCAACTCACCCTCAACTCATTTTTTCGTTGGCGAAAAGAGAAGTTATCGTGCCAACCTTTGACCTTGACCTTACATTACATCAATTACGTTCATAATTTCCCTCTGATATGTAAGTCACCCCGCATTCTCCATTTTCAATCCCTCCTCGATCGTCTCTTTCCTGTGCGCGCGACCCAAACTTCCACAAAAAAAAAAAAGAGTTGTAGAAAGAGGGGTGAGCGAGCGCCTTGGATCG
>LLKJ01000432.1:0-21115 GCA_002242865.1 Clarireedia sp. CPB17
CCTTCACCCCGCGCCGCACCTCCTCCCCGCAAAACCCCACCACCAACACATCGGCCCTCGTCTGCGCATCCAGTTCCCATTCTACTTGTGTGCGGAAGGGCACATTGTCGCGGGACTCGGACCAGGTGGAGTCCCAGGTGGGGTTGTAGGGGTCGATGATTGCGCAGATGGGGCAGGGAGGAGTGGTAGATTGAGAGGAGAGCGATTTGGGTGGAGGTGGATGGAGGGAGATGTTTTCAATAAGTTCGGTTTGCCAGCGAGTAGATATGTAGTTTGTGGTGCCGGCGAGGAAGAGGACGGGGCGGGGAAGTTGGGATAGTGATAATAGACTAGGGTAGGAAAGAGGAGTTATCACGAGGGGATGTTGGGATTGCGATGGAGGAGAAGGTCCCGCATGTTTTTGGGGGGAGGACATGATTCCGGGTTGGATACTTATTGTTTGTGGATGAATCTGATGCAATGCATGTCTGGTTGGTAGGTTGCATTTCAGCCTCGTTTCTGTTGCCAAGCCCCATGTTGTATTTGTCTATATTGCGCGGGATAGAACTTCGTCATCTGGAATGAACATCTCGACTCACTACCCAGAGAATTGTATGTTTCTAACATGATGTGGACATTAAGCATATTACCATGCTTAAATTACAACAGGGACGCTCTACCGTCAAATATAAAACTGTATAAATAGGGATTCTTTGCTGCTCTCAAGGATTGTGCAAGCCATCAACACACTAGATCGATTCAAATAACACTGAAATGAAAATGTTTTTAGTTCTATAGGTACTAGGTGATGCTTTTCGTGAATACTATACAATTGACCTCTGTCTAAGAACGTTAGCCACCAACCACCCTTTTATTCTATACCCAGGACCTGCCGCTCCTATTATTCATTAAACCGTTAATAATTCATCAAATCTATGAAGATGTTAGTATTATAATTCGAAGTAGTGTAATGAAGGGGCTTACCTCTTCCGAATAAAGTCCTCTTTGCCCAGTCCATCGCCAATAAGCATCTCGTTCTAAAACTAACACTCTGAGCGAAATACACACTTCTCCATGCATATACTGCCCAAAGTCCACCAGTCACACTCCATCCACCACCCAAATCGAAAACAGCTGAGTTTCCAATATACGCCAAACTTCCTAAGTGATGATATTCGAAAGCCTTGTAAACAGCTTCATCTAAATCTCCGTCTTTAACATCATTCGCTTTCAATCCAGGAGCAGCTCTAGCAATCTTGTTGAATTTATGACCGAGATATTGACCTTGTTGATGAGCTCTTTGTGCGGTTGCAGGTAGAGAAGTAAGCTTGCTGTCGATTTGCATCAGAAGTTCACGTAATTCGCCGAAATCCAAAGTTCCGGATTGATCTCTATCGTATTCGGCGAAAAGCTTATCAAGACGTTTCAAGTGATCCGCTGCTTGAGGGAAGCGCTTTCGTACCTTCTGCGCGATATCTCTCCATTCACGGAATGTAATCTGGACCTTCTCAGGATCCCTGCCTTTCTCCCATGCTAGAGTTCGCAAGAAAGTAACGAGATGATCAGCAACATTGTTTTGCACAGTTGCACAATCGCCAATTGCGTAGACGTCACCCAAAGGTGTACCATTAAGACGAAGATGTGTATCAGTCTCTAGAGCGTGGCGATTGGTTTGAGCGTTCCCTAGCACAGCTGAAATTCTTTTACAAAATTCGGTCTGAGCGACACCTGTTGACCAAAGACAGAAACCCATAGGCAACTCCTTCGTAACTGATTCTCCATTTTCTCCTTTCTGGGTAAAGAGAATCTTATCCGGTTGGACCTCTTTGACTCTCGAATTGGTCAGAATATCAACCTGATCCCGGGAGAATCGATCCTCAGCATATTTAGAAACGGCCTCATCGTAAGTATTCAAGATATGCCCTCTACTCTGAATGAGATGGACGGAGATCTCATTCCTCAGAATTTTCGGGAAATGTTGAGTGAGATCTTCGTTGAGCAAGTCGAATAGTTCGGCTGCAAACTCGACTCCTGTGGGTCCTCCACCACTAACAACAAAAGATAGTAATCTCTTTCGCTCATCATCTGAAGTTGTTGGTAGGCATGCATACTCTAAGTTGGTCATGATTGCATTGCGAATGTTCTGCGCATCGCTGATATCTTTCAAGAAATGACAATTTTCCAATCCTTTCACGCCGTGAGGATTTGTCGTTGACCCAACTCCAATGACCAATTTATCGTATGGCAGGTAGAACCGAACCTCCTCTTTACCATCTGGGCTTGTCCCGGAGAGCTCTACCAGCTTATGAGAGAATTCAATGTGTTCTGCTTTGGCTCTTATGAAGTGACCCTTGACCCTTGCAACAATTCGTCGAATAGGCTCAACCAGCGAGCGAAATTCCAAGGTGCCCACAGTCGCGGAAGGTAGCATAGGTGTGAAAAGGAAGTAATTTGTAGGGGACACCAAAGTGACATGGTAATCGTCTGGATTGAGTGTTTTCAGAAGTGCAACACTTCCCCAACCGCCACCAAGAACCACCAATTTGGGCTTCTCTCTCTGTTTCTGCATTTCTTCGCTATCGTCATCGTCAATGAATACCTCCGCAATAGGCAGGTTTTTAGGACCTCCTCGTCGTGGGGATAATGCGATTTCCGAGACATGAATGTCCGTCCAAGATAAATCTTCGCGGTATGTACTTGCATCATAAATGAAGAACCCGACTACACCAACACCCACTACTATGAGTGAGCCTCCAAGCCAAGCCGCAGTTCGATACAAGAAATTGAGGGCCCATGATCGTCGTTGGGGTAATGGTTTACCGGACACGCATCGAATAGTCTCCTTTGTGAGGAGCTTCTGCCATTCTGCTTGGCTTTTGACAGTTGATAGTGGTCGTTTCAAATTCGTATAGTAGCTTCGACTGAGCTGGGAGCTGGAATATAATTTAGAATGCCCGGAAAGAGTGGCTGGCGATCTGCGAAGTAGTAATGACCGATTAAACCCAAAACGCACAGCAGAACTGGCGGGTCGTTGTAACAGCATTCTTATTCCAATGTTCGTCTTCCCCAAAGCAATTGTTCGTATTACCGCACTATACTGTAAGATTAAATATCATGTTTCAGTGGAAAGAGTTATTAAGACTTTAGTAGACGGTGTGGGTAAACAATGGTTTAGAAAGAGAGGACTGGTTGTTATAAGTATTAGGATTAGGACGTGTAGGAAATTCTTGAAGCTTTTTCCAAGCCACAAGGCGACTTTGGCAGTACTCGGGTTTACTCCACCAGCTCTTCCGCTCTGACGTATTCATTATAACTCTAGGCGGATCGGACGGGAATAACACCCCACCTAACCACCAAGAATATCAAATATCAAAACGTAAGAAAATTCTCGGGTTTGTGCTTCACGGAATCTCCGAATCATAAGGCAGGTTCGAGTTTTCCGAGTATTTAGGGTGTTTATTCAGCTTTCTGCATTTCACGTCGACCAAGATTATTCGTTCTCACAAGTCAAAATTTACACAGTAACACAAGTATTATTGCCGTGGTAATCCGATTCGCATACATCAACCTCGTGATGAGACATGATTACCCTCCAGCCATAACGCCCCAGCCTTCTTTAATCCGCCCAAGGAGTCCCTTAACCATAACCACCCATTCCATTTCGTAACAATGCACAAGTTCTAAAAGAGACCTCCAGGGTATAACATCTGCTATCCAGTGCCTTCAAACGCCTGACTAACCAACCCACCCCATATCGTATTCATGTCATCATAGCTTCAAGTCCGTTTCTGTCGCCGCCAACATTATCAAGGCCAAGCTCTAGTTGTGCAGGAAGATCTCTCTTCGCATCGCGTGCCGTGTTCTCGGCCCATGCTCTTAAGCGGACAAGGTTTCTAATTGCGGCATCTCGCCTTTGATTTTGAGAGGCTAGTATAGCCTTGTTCACTCTATCGGCAACCGATCTTCGGAGGTCGGGATGCAATAAAGCAGCCAACTGTGGTTCCAGGTTATCTGGGGGGAACACAAGAAGAGCCATCGTCCTTTCAAGGTCCTCCAAAAATTCTGGATTTGTTGGAGCTCGTGGAGCAAGTTGGCTGGTTGCGAAGTTCAAAGCAGGAGTGATGTCTCCACCTGGTGTTGCATTACACGTTCGAATGAGTTCAACCAGTTGTAGTCGCAAAAGAGCAAAGTGTAGAGAGGGATCGTTGTCTAGAACCTATGCCATAGCACGTTAGACTTGTTATTTGCTAAAATATAAACTAGAATAAAATGATTGGTTGTGTTGCTCATTCTGAGGACTGAAGTTGGTATTGTTTCTCATCACCGACCCGAAGGCTATATGAGTGGTGCATGAAACTCGTGTCTAATCATCGCAACATGAAGAAACTTTGCAAAGGATTTTTCAACTAACCTGAGGTTCTAATTCATTGAGAGCCTCGATGGCATCTTGTATGCTACCCAGATGAATCGAGTGCTGAATTGCCTGACGGGCCCTCACTGATTCCTCTGCCTGTTGTGGCTTCAGGTTCGCTTCTTTCGAAAACTTTGCAGCAGCAGATGGATATCCTTCTGTAGTGAGGTAATCGAGTATCAAAGCATTGATGTCACTATTGAAAATAAAGAGATTAGCTATGCTCCGCGTTCAATTGTTTCATGCTGCGCCGGCAGCTAGAATGCACACAATGGCAGTAGATCAGGTAAACAACTAAATTTTTTCTCCGCATACGTAATTTTTAGGAGAGATTCCCAGTTGATGAAAGTCATCATGTAAAGATCTGCCAAGCCTTGATGCCTAAGAAGCGAGCGACGGCATCGACGGCAATGAAGTGGAATAAGGATATGATAGAGAATAGCTTACCTCTTTTGTGGTTTTACATCCTCAACGCGCTTCTCGAAAGGGTGTCGAGAAGGAGTTGCGGTGGAAGCTGTTGAAGAGGTCTTTCAAATGAGTTAGCTATGAACACCAATGGACTCGTCGTAGTGGGATGGCCGAGGGGTTGGAATGCACCTACCATCCTTACAACAGCTGGTTCTATGTATCCTCCATAAAGGTTGGATACGATTGCAGTGAGGCTGGAGTGACCAGCACCGACACCAATATTATGATTTAAATGATTGGAGGATGATGAAAGAGAAAGAGTTGAGGAAAGTTGAAGAAGAAAAACTGTGCAATCGACTAAGTTGAAGCTTTGACCAGCTTTTTCGAATCTTAGCAAGCCCTAGTGCAGGATGAGCTTAGCTCAGTGCTTGCAGCCGAAAACCCACTGACTTATCAATCACATGATTGATGGAACTAACCCCGAAAAGGACTATTTAGCTGTCTGCCACGACTAGTAGCCTTGCTTGCAGGTAGAGGATAGGGACAGGCTAGAAGCAACAGGTCATTCCCGTGTAGCTTCATAATTTTCCTTTTGCTGTAAATATTCTTATTCCAGATGGAACTTTGAGCATCAGGAAGCAGCAGTGGAACCTCCAGAAACAGAGACATTACGATCTGTATCTCGACAAGATGGCTGATCTCGAGGAGGATAGGACGCATTACTCACCCCCATGGGCCGGTGTTAGTATCATTGGCATAGCAGGCAGTTCTGGTTCGGGGAAGTCAACATTATCCCATGCCATCGTTTCTCAGATGAATCTACCATGGGTTTGCATTCTCAGCATGGTAATCTCTATATTCTTCCTCACGAGACCCGGTCGTTGACATCGAGAAGGATTCTTTTTACAAGACTTTGGATGCTGAAGGTTCACGGCGTGCCTTCCTAAACGAGTACGATTTCGATTCCCCCAATGCCATAGATTTCGACGTGCTGGTCGATAGATTGAGGGATCTCAAGGCTGGGTAGGTTGAGGATGTTCCTATCGTTTTTCTCAATACAGTAGTCTTCTGTATTTTCTGTTGGCCCCTGCGACTTTTTCATGTCGTTGATCTCTTCATATAGAAAGAGAGCGGAGATTCCCATTTACTCATTCGAGAAGCACGCTCGTCAGAAGGAAACCACCTCCATATATTCTCCACATGTCCTTATTCTGGAGGGCATTTTTGCATTATACGACCCACGAGTTCTCGAGCTGTTGGATATGAAGGTTGGTACACTTGGGGAGAGCGACGGATCGAGGCTGTACTAACCTTCAGTAGATATTTTGTGAAGCGGATGCAGATACTTGCTTGTCCCGAAGAAGTATACCTTCCCTTTTAGGCAGCAATTAGCGATAGCCCTGGACCCTTAACTCGTCTCTTAGCTAACACACCCACTAGTTCTTAGAGATGTTGAGGAAAGAGGCAGGGATATTGGGGGTGTTATCAAACAATGGTTTGCATTTGTAAAACCAAACTTCGAGCGCTATGTCGAACCGCAGAGGAAGGTTGCTGGTAAGAATGTTTGAGGGCGGACCAAATTTGCAATCATAGCTGAAGTCACTAGATATCATTGTTCCGCGCGGAGTTGAGAACCGAGTTGCCATTTGTAAGTGTCACTCCAGCAAATTTGTCATATTTTCTACTCACAAAGTGCTAGCTATGGTCATACAATATATTCAACGCATATTGAAGGAGAAGTCTACTCGACACCGTGCAGCCCTGAAGAAGTTGGGCATCGGCGCTGAGGATGAACCTCTATCGAAGGGGGTTCTTATTCTTGATCACACTCCCCAATTCAGAGGAATGAATACTATTATCCTAGATGTTGCCACTTCAGCGGAAGAATTTATATTCTATTTCGACCGATTGGCTACTTTATTGGTTGAGCAGTAAGTCATTTCCACTCTTGGGCAAAAAATAATGTCCGTAGCTCACAAAATACAGCGCAATGAACAATATCTACTTCAAGGAAATGACTGTCGAGACCCCAGTAGGGAATAAGTATAATGGTTTGATTGCTACTGGAGAAGTTAGTGCAGTCGTGGTTCTTCGTGCCGGAGCTGCTCTCGAGACTGGATTGAAGAGAGTCATTCCAGACTGCCGAACCGGTCGTCTACTCATTCAGTCCAACGTTCGCACCGGGGAGCCGGAGCTTCATTTCTTGAAGTTACCGGAAGATATCGACAAACACGATAGTGTGCTATTGCTTGATCCGCAGATGTCCAGTGGAGGTGCTGCACTCATGTCTGTTCAGATACTGGTAGATCATGGAGTACCGCAAGAGAAAATCGTATTTGTGACGTATACTGCAGGGAAGATGGGGTTGAATCGACTTACAAAGGTTTTCCCTGAGGTTAGGGTGGTGGTTTGTACAATTGTTCAGGATTTCGAGGAGAGATGGGTTGAGAAGAAGTATTTCGGATGTTGATATAGTTTATTAAGATATATACAGACTACAAACACGCAAATAACAGGAACAAAGGAGTCAAGTGCAATTTTAGGATGACGTGTCAGTCCCGTTGTTAGTCCCGTTGTTTTGATCTTGTGCAAATGTTTGCTCAAAGACCCTGCCCTGCGGTGATGAATATAGGGAATTCACGTGAAGCCTGCAGCAAAGCAAATATTCCTCTACAAAGAGCTGTGCGAGAATTCTGTGCGTTATGCCGCCTGGCAAGACCTAGAAGCAACCCGAACTAGAGTAAAATACACCAGCGTTACCCTCGCCTCCAACCAAGCAGCTGTTGTGTGAAGTTGACGTCCCAAAAGGATGAGAACCCGGCACCTGCCTAAAAGCCGATTTAAGTTTTCCCCACACCCACTGCAAGCCCGGATATGCAAGGAAATGTCCGCTAATTCCCCGAAAAGACCATTTCTTCCATAATGAGAAGATTTACTCTATGCTGGGTGTGGATTTTCATCCGAGAGGCCAAATTAAATGAGCCGACAAGTAGAGTGCTTGCATAAAGACCGACATGCTTCGTATATAAGAAACCAAACACATGTCGTGTCACGATGAGAAGTATAAAGTCAATCATTCATCCCGTTTCTTCTTGACCTTCACTTCCTTCACCAGTCTCAACTTTCCATATCATCTCATCTCCAACACAGAGTCCCTTTTCCATCAGCCCACCACCGCAAGCAAGCCAACTCTCATCCCCAAAAATGTCCCGTCCAACCAAAACCGCCATCCTTCTCATCGACCCCTACAACGACTTTCTTCACCCCAAAGGAAAAGCCAACCACATGCTGGCCGCCTCCATTGCCGACACCGACACCATCACTCATCTCCACGACCTGGTGAAAACTGCACGGGCCAACGATCTCCCCATCTACTACGGCTTGCATCAACAACATCGACTTGGGTTCTTGCAGGGTTGGACTCATCCTACCAAGATGCAGGCGAGTCAGAAAGAAAGTAAAGTTTTCGAGGAGGGGACATGGGGAGTTGAGATTTATGAGGGGTTGGAGCCGGATATCGAGAAAGGGGATGTGGTTGTTAGTAAACATTGGAGTTCGAGGTACGTTTGTTTGTTTGTTTTGGCTTGCCCTATGGTCTCGATTTTGGACGAAGAAACAGACTGATATGTGTTTACTGTAGCTCTTTCCAGAATACAGATTTGGATCTTCAATTGAGACAGAGAGATATCACTCATCTTGTCATTGCTGGCTTGACGGCCAATACTTGTATGGAGTCAACTGCAAGATATGCTTATGAATTGTAGGTTCTTCTCTGCTTTTTTAATTTGGGTGGGAACCAGAAACTAATGCAGCGGTAGGGGATACCACATAACATTGCTCAAGGATGCAACTGCTGGGTTTTCTACCGAGCAAAAGAACGCAGCTACTGAGCTTATTTGGCCTTTGTTTGCAAATAACGTGTTTACTGTGGATGAATGGAAGAAGAGCTTGGTGAAATAAGAGAAGAAGAACACTTACGAGGATCGAAAACTATGCAAATCAATTGAGTGGATATTTTTCGTAGCAAATTTCGAATCAAATTGCAGTTAGCATCGTTTTTGACCGTTCCCTAACGGAGTCCTTTTGAAACATCCCTTGCCTCTGAGCATCTTTATTGATGCCGTGAAATTCCGCGAATAGTCCATAATGCCAATCAGGTTTCCAAGGGCCATAGCAGACTTTCAGCCAGTTCTTTATCATACCCCTCATACCCAGTTTATCAATTCCACCTCTCAGCTCTAGCATTTGTTGAATTCCTGCAAGATGCATTTCATATTCTATCGCATCTCCACCTCCCACCTGTTTTTATTGTTAGACGATGTTACTCCGGCCAAGTGCACAGACTGTGGACAACTTACATTGAAGTATAGTAGGATCAGAACCACAATCAGCATCTGATCTGCGACCCCTTCATCAGGCATGTTCAGCTTCTCATTTGCTAGACGCATGGTCTCGACTTTGTACCACAGCAATATTTGTTTGTCCATCGGCTGAATACGGTCTAGATGAACGACCGCGCTCAAAAGTGTGGCATAAAATAGTGGTGGATGGTTTAAAGCAAACGGCAACCAGGAGTAAGCTGGAGCATTGGGTAGCTGTTCGTCATCGCAGTGGCTCAACCAAGGGGCCAACTTCCGGAGAACTAACCTATGTTAGCCAGCCATTTCTTGTTTTCGCCGAGGAGGCTGCTTACAATATTCGATTAGTATGGGCTTATGAATCGGTTCTCCACTCTTTTCTGGTAGGGCTGAGAAAGGATCGAAACCTCCCACTTGGTGCCATGGCTTAAGACCAAAAGTGATGCTGTCTTCTAGCGAAGGCGAAGAACCAAAGATATGCATCCTATCCGTCCAGCGTGGCGGGTCCAGAAACTGTATGTCATCCACAGTCACCATGCAAGCTTCATCATAGGTGATTAGAGATGTGGAATGCTGCAAATCGTCAACCGACTCAGTACTAAGCAGGACTTCTTCCCCAGTAAGAATCCGCCGCATACGCGCGTCTTGAGTACTCTTGTTTTCGGAAGGAGCTTGCCGCTGCCTTCTATTTTGGTGCTAAGATTAGGGGTACTCTTGATACGTATTCTCGGGTTTGACCACTTACAATGGCTTCTCGAATACACACTTATGCGGGACCCCCCGCTCGAGACAATCGTTACAAGGAGACTTCCTATCACATTTCTGTTTCCTTCTGTGACATTCGGTACAAGATAACAAAGTACGAATCCGACCTCTTTTGCTGCGTACAGGCACTTGCGATCGTTTGGATAAATTGAGATTCATGTTTACAACCACAACCAATTCAATTGATGCTGAGCTGAACAGATGATAACGAGACTGACTAGGTAGCTACAGGAGCACTATATACTCTCGGCGAAGCCTCAAGGTGAATGAAAGACTGAAGCTCTACAGCTTATTAAATCGCTATGGTATGTGGTGGCAGCCAGAAGATGCTCCGAAGTGCTTACAAATGTAGCATTCTTTGGCAGATATCTAGCAGAACCTTGTCTGTGGCAGGAACCGCATACGAGAAATCCACTAAACCCGGCGATTATGCAGCCCAGCCAGGCGCGGTAGGGTGCAGCATGCAACAGGAAAAGCCTCCAAATGCACGGAGTATCCGAATCCAGCTTTCGTGGGGTTCCCTGCTGCTCACGACGGGACGGGCCAGTTGCGTTGATATGCGTGGGGATCGTGCTCCTTTACAAAGCTCGGACATAGGATCACTTGTACTTCGTAGTTCCGTACACCGCTGCGATAGCACTGCTTTACAAGCGTGCGCTCTCCATTATTGTTGTCTTGGTCTCATGACAAATGACGGTGAATACTGATCAAAAGGAAGAGGAAGAAGGATCTACACGACATTCAGAAACCGGACTTATGCGGCCGCTTCCGAACCACCACTACTGTCGGCAAATGCCCTGCCGACCAGTCACACGGCAATAATCCTGGTAAGTAAATAGGTTGTACTGAGCTATCGGTATGCTGCAGCGCTCCTTCCATCTCTTTGACGCTTCGTTCCTCAACGTCTTCATGAATTGTTGACATATATATTCCGTGTGCCAATTGGTTTATTAACCATCACGGCATCAACACTTCCAATCTTTTGTCTAGTGATTTGCCGATAACCGCTGTTCGCCATTAAAGTACCCTCAAGCTGCCCATCATGGACTCTTGGAGTTCCATCCTTTCCAGTCGTTGCGAGAAGCTCCAGGCGCCGAGCTATCTGAACCTCGCAATATCAATGTAAGAAATCGCCAAGATCGAAGGCCTTTGACCATTGATGATATGATACTAACGCGTTCATTTATGCAGCTTCATCCTTCTAGGAATCCTCGTTTCATACCTTCCTCAGCATTATCGAATCATCAGTCGTGGAACCTCGGAAGGTATCTCACCGTTCTTTATCCTTTTAGGAACAACATCAGGGACCTGCGCCTTTGCGAATATACTGGTGCTTCCGGCCTCTCGAGCAGATGTTGCCTGCTGCAAGACTGTTAGTACTTTTGAGTGTGCGGCCGGTCTACTAGGAATCGCACAGGTTGGAGTGCAATGGTTCTGCTTCAGTATAATGTATGCAACGCGAAAACCCGTAAAGAAAAACCTATGTGCTGACTTCTCCTTCAACTCAGATTGCTTTTGTTTCTTGTCTTCTTCCCAAGATCTCCTGTTCTTCCTACTCTTGACAACAACAAACAATACACATGGCGCACTGCTATTACGGTGGCATTCATCTGTCTACTGCACGGACTTGTCACAGTCATGATTAGTGCAGCCTTAGCATATTCCCACCCTGATCGACTCGGAACATGGGCCAATACATTGGGTATTATGGCTACAGTCCTAGCAACAATTCAATATCTCCCTCAGATCTGGATGACGTACAACCTTGGTCATGTTGGGAGTTTGAGTATACCGATGATGTTGATTCAGACCCCCGGAAGCTTTGTCTGGTCTGCAAGCCTAGCAGCTAGATTGGGAGCTGAAGGATGGAGTACATGGGGTGTTTTCTTGGTGACTGGGTGTTTGCAAGGATGCCTGTTGGTGATGGGCATATGCTTTGAAATCAAAGCTAGAAGAGAGCGCAAGAATGGCGGCGGTACACCCGTAAGATGCACTACTTCCGTTACAATCCAAAAGCGGTACGCTAACAATATGCAGACGAATGGACGGTGCATTGTGGGATATATTCCTGGCGCAAGGGAACATGACACAGACGATGAAGGAGGAACAACAGTTGAGAACACTCCATTACTTTCGGACTCTCGACCAGCAAGGAAACCTCAAACCCCAACAACTACCTAGACGGTAAACTTTCAATACAAGAGAATGGTGTTTATTGTCCCAGTGTCGTTGAAACATGTATTATTAGGGTAGCTCATATATGACGATAGCTTCGCGCTTTTACATAACGGAATGAGGACTTCGTGAACAACTAAACCAAGGTCGGGCATGGATTATCCGTACGAGGGCGGATTATTCCCGAGATGGATTTTTTATTGTAAGAGTATGGACTAACCAACCCCGCGTACACGATAAGGATTGACTACCTACCTATCTGCCTATCTATCTTGCTCTGCATAGGCTCCACCTCCATGTGAAGTCCCCATAGCCCGTCATGATACGCCAAGGTGAGCGTTCTTGACTTAGGAGGACTATCTCTTCACTAAGTCTTTCTTATAAATCTCATTGCTTCCCCCTCCCTTCCCCGCACTTTCGTAAGTACAAATCACTTTCGTAAATCACCAGAACAACCGAGAGCAACCATGACTTGGGAAGAAAAGGCAAAGGACAAGAAGGCAAGAATAGATGCCAGTATTCCATCAGAATGGCGCATAAAGGATCAACCCACCGAAGTGTCCGTCATGGACTACCCACGGAAAAGCGGCATCATGACCGATGAGGAATTGTCCATTACAGAATCTTCTGCTACTGATCTTGTAGCGAAGCTGGCTAAGGGCGAGTTGACTTCTGTTGCTGTCACTACGGCCTTCTGTAAGAGAGCTGCGTTGGCTCATCAACTTGTGAGCATTCCTGTCTGGTTGTCTGGTCTTGTTCTGCATTTCTGACGTGTTCTAAAGGTCAACTGTGCTCTTGAATTCTTCCCGGAAATGGCCTTGAAGCGTGCGAAGGAGTTGGATGAGACTTTCGAAAAGACAGGAAAGACTGTTGGACCTCTTCACGGACTTCCGATCTCATTAAAAGATCAATTCCGTATCAAGGTGATGCCCCCGCATAAAACAATTTACCTATGGGATCTAATCAAAACAGGACCTCGAAACCTCCATGGGTTATGTATCATGGATAGGTAAATATGAAAAAGACGAATCTGTTCTGGTAACGCTTCTACACAAAGCTGGAGCAGTTTTCTACATCAAAACTAGCGTCCCTCAAAGTTTAATGTGTTGTGAGACACTTAACAATATCATCGGTCGAACGGTGAATCCACGTAACAAGAACTGGTCTTGTGGTGGCTCTTCAGGAGGTGAAGGTGCGAACGTTGGATTTAGGGGAGGAATTATTGGAGTTGGAACAGATATTGGTGGTTCGATTCGTGTTCCTTCTGCTTTCAATTTCTTGTATGGTCTTCGTCCAAGTCATGGTCGTCTACCTTATGGTAAGATGGTGAATAGCATGGAGGGACAAGAGACGGTGCACAGTGTTTGTGGTCCTTTGACACATTCGGTAGCTGGTAAGCCCCTGGATTCGTTCCAGTAATTCTTCACTAACTTTTTAGATATGCGACTTTTTGTAAAGTCAGTGTTGACCGAAGAGCCATGGAAGTATGATTCTAAAGTTATTCCAATGGCATGGCGACAAGGGGAAGCCGATACGATCAAGTCTAAGTTATCGTCTGGTGGTCTCACAATTGGATATTTCGATTGTGATGGAGTTGTAAGTGAATTCTGAGGTATTCTGTTATCACGTACTGACTAGACTAGGTTCTTCCACACCCACCGATCACTCGTGGTGTCCAAACCGTCGTCGACACTCTCAAAAAGAACAGGCATGATGTTTTCTCATGGAAACCATATAAGCATGATTATGCTGTAAATTTGATCGGCGAGATTTATGCTTCAGACGGAGGAACTGTAGGTAGTAATCCTCATACGGTGATATTCTGCTCACATTTTCAAAAAAGGATGTTATCGCCGAATTGAAAAACTCCGGTGAACCAGCCATCCCCAATTTATCCGACCTCGTCAATACAAGCGCCTCCAAAATCGACATGAACCAACTTTGGGATGTCCACTTGAAGAAGTGGGCATATCAATGCGAATATCTCGAGCAGTTCCGACTTGAAGAGGAGAAGCTCGGCAAGGAAATTGATGCTATAGTTATGCCTATCACACCAACTGCTGCCATTCGACACAACCAATTCAAATATTATGGCTACACTAGTGCAATCAATCTTCTTGACTTCACCAGTGTTGTCGTGCCGGTCACTTTCGCGGATAAAGAGAAGGATACGAAACGAGAAAGATATTCTCCGTTGAATGATATGGATAAGATGGTTAACGATGAATGTAAGCTGCTCCATAACTATGTTTGTGTCGTTGACGACTGACATCCGTATAGATGACCCTGAAGCGTATCATGGAGCTCCAGTTGCCGTGCAGGTAGTAGGACGACGATTGACCGAAGAAAGAATTATGGAGATCGCTGAAGAGATTGGGAAACTGCTTGGAAATGAAATTACGCCATGAGTGTCTTAAGATATGCCAGATTGCGGCAATCGATATTTGTACAAGAGTCCATTCTAGTTTATATTGACCAGATTGTTATTTGACTGTGGTTGTTCACCGAGTAGACTTCCCCTATTTTCCCCGCTCACTTGGCGAACAGTGATAGAAGTATTATATGCGTATTCACACCCATGATGACTATTAGGATGAGAAGAATTGCATTTCCCATTAGTACCAGCCAGAGACGATGGTCTACGATCCTTGGTGAAGTAGCTGGGTAACTAATACTCGAGATATAGATGCAAAATACATGAGGCTGGATGATTGTTATCTGGGTAGGTGTATCCGGAGAACCTTTTCAAATTGTAGAGACTGCTGAGGTATGAAACCATCTAATAAGAGTTACGTGAATCGGCCATCTACTAGATGCTTGGGCTCATGTTGAATTCCGATATATGATGAGCTTATGAGTGCTTCAATCATAGGAGGTGGCATGATGGCGGTTGAAGGAGCTCTCGCAGACATACAGCAATACTGAACTCATCCCACATAGATGTTTGATCGCGTTCCTTGCCAATGGAGATATACATAGGGTTCATGAAACGCGCTCGCATCGATTCGACGCAGATAAGAGAGCATAGCAAGATTTCATGTCAAAACGACGCGAAAGAGCCGCAGGGTGCTGTACGAGGTTCGTAAGTAGCCCGGGAGTGGATGCATTATGCTAACTTGCAGAAAGATCTAGACGTATGGCCGTCGAGGACACTATGCACCTCTAGATACAAGATGGTAACAGCGGATAATATAACTCTGATCTTGCACTTAGCTTCACGTCGTGTTGCTGTAATCGAGTCCACCCCGGATCTGTATTGCGTTCATTCGGTTTGGATCTCGTGCATTTTTCGTGCAAAAGAGTGTAAAAGACCTGTCAATACGGAAGAGCAGTGGTAGGAAGATGGAAATGTGACTCGGTTCTCCACGCTCGCACGGACAATCCCGGATCTAACTCTAGTGGGTAATTCCCGCCGCAACTGTTCAAAATACGAGATCTACATAAATCAAGGAGATGAAAGATCGAGAGATCTTAGACTCGATATGGAGAAGCATGATGTCGGTCCATCTTACCCATGCACTTTCAGCATCGATTATGGCCCGCATTCAGCTAATGCCTGCGCTTTCACTCGTCTACGAGCTTGCCATTCATCGCCCTCGATTTCCTGCTGTGCTCTCAGGATATGCTACCTCCATCTCAACACATCTCCTACCACCAGGGACTGCACGCCAGTCGACAGTGGATGCTTGATTGAAGTCGGACATGCTCAGTTTCCGAAGTGTCAGCTACCTACTTCCTCCAGACCTGGGTTGCATCTTCTAAGATATGCCTATCTTGCTAGTGCAGAATCATGACGTTAGTCATTCCGCACTAACAACTACTTCCCGTTACTACAGCGTATCCTACATCGTCCTCGCATTGGCGAACCCCATTTATACAGCATGCAAAGCCAAACAGCCAGGTTGATGAACTTACAGATGAGTAGTCCTTGACTAAAGCAGAGGGCAGTGACGGAATGTAAGTCTTACTTGCCTCGGAAAGAGCAAAATGTCACAATGCATTGGAGTCGGAGTAGCCCTTTCCAGGAAGTCACAATGGCGACACATAAACATTCCAGAGCTTCAGAACCTCATCCTCATCCTCATCCGACAATCATCAATTTTGCAGCATACAAACATACATTGTGTATATCTTCAAACCATCAAGTATGGGCGCCACACCTCCACCCAGCATCAATCTCTTCACGTGCACTTTAGGTGAAGCTCACGTAAAAAGCATAACTGCGTGCGCCCACAACCGGTACCGCACTGTCAATCAATTCATCGATTACCAGGCCAGGTATTATGGAGACTGCCCGGCTCTCGCGTATCCCGAACTACGAGACGATTGGGTTGTCCAAATGTTTACCTTTCGACAGCTGCGAAGCATTTCCCTCCATGTCGCTCAATATCTGGACATTGCTGGCAATGGAAATTCTCCTATCAGCTTCGATACTGAATTAGAAAATCAAAAGGTTGTTGGGCTACTAGGACTCAGCAATTTAGATCTACTTTTTACATGGCTAGCATTAATGAGGAAAGGAGTCTCCGTTTTATTGTTGGCGTAAGTCCCGAGCTCTCGGCCCAGCACTATCGTTTAATCTGACATATTACCAGACCACAATCCACACCAGAAGCCTTGAGGCATCTGTGCAATTTACTTAGTGTTAAAATTGTACTCTATGATCAGTATTATAGTGCTGAAGTCGCCAAAGCCGAAGCTGCCAGACCGCCGACAAATGAACTTTTTCGAAAATATCCATGGCAGCACCCAACAGCAACAGAATCCCTGCAGTCATGCATCGCAAAAGGACTTAGGGGGGAGGAAGACCCGGGAGACCAAGCCATCCCTTTGCACCCCGATCAAGAATCACGAATTCCCTACTACCATCATACCTCCGGGACATCAACTGGCTTTCCAAAGCCGATCCCGCAAACCCATAAAGGCGCATGCTTGGCACTGCCAACTTTCGATGGTCGAGGTGAAGTGACGTTCACGACTACTCCTCTCTACCATGGAGGTATTGCCGATTGCTTCCGTTCATGGACAAGCGTAGCACCAGTCTGCCTCTATTCTGGAGAATACACGAGTGTCACAGCTGAGGCCATCGTTGGATCTTTATCCGCGATAGAGCGAAAGTGTGACAATGAGGGCAACGACCTGCTCAGTCCAAGAAAACAGTATTTTTCGAGCGTCCCTTATGTTTTGAGAATTCTATGCGAAAGCGCTGCTGGACTCGTTTTTCTTCGGAGAATGGATATTGTTGGTGTAGGTGGAGCACCACTGTCATCTGAAATTGGTCATTTCCTCGTTGAGCGTGGTGTCAATCTTGTATCGCGATTCGGTAGCGCAGAATGCGGATTTCTTCTCTCCTCACATCGCAACTATGACATAGACAAAGACTGGGAATATCTCCGAGTCAATAACAACACCATTCCTATCGTCTTTGAGGCTACAAACGATTTCGAAGGAAAGTCGGAACTAGTGGTGAAACGTGGTTGGCCGCACCTCGGAAAGAAAAACCGGGAGGATGGAAGTTTAGCGACAGGTGACCTCTTCGAACCTCATCCAGTCATACCAAATGCTTGGAGGCATGCAGGAAGAAGTGATAGTCAAATCACGCTCGTTACGGGGAAAAAGTTTGATCCTGCCCTTGTCGAGGATGCTATTGAAAAGTCAACGGCACTGGTTAGGGAAGCCTTCGTATTTGGTAATGGAATGTCCTACCCGGGAGCGTTGATCTTCCGATCAGAGGCTGCCGCATTTGGGCTGAACGAACAAATCAGAGATTCCCTTTGGCTTGAAATGGAAATCATCAACCGAGGTGGTCCAGAGCACACCAGGATACCCAAAGAAATGTTGATCATTCTGGGTCATGAGGAGCCACTATTGCACAGAACTAGTAAGGGTACCGTTATGAGAGGATGGACAGAGAATCACTATGCGAAAACAATCAAAAATGCCTATGAAGGGACAGCTACGGACGTAATTCACGTCTCCGATGAGGAAATGGCGCCGCATGTGATGGCGGTGATCCGTGATGTTATTGGCCATGAACCGAATCCACCTTTGGACTACGATATGGAATTTCCTGCGAGACTTATTGATTCTATCCAAGCAACTCGGATCAGGAGCTTCCTTCAGAAGGTATGGACTTGCAATTCTTCATATTTTAGTTCTGCTTTTCTGGAGTGAATGTTAAGACTGACTGCGAAAAACAGCAAATTCTTGGAAATGACCACACGGTTCAACTTCCGTGGAATATAGTATACATTTGTGGTACTGTTAATAAGTAAGTCTATTGCTGCCAGCTATTGCCTATGAGCCCTGTGGCTGTTTAGGCAATTTCATCTTATCACATAGCAGACGTAGATAATTCTCCCGCTGGGGTAGGAGAATTTGATGGTAGACATGAGCTAATGGATTTAGTCTTACTGAATACGTAATAAGTGCTCGAACGGGCTTCACTATTCGACATAATTACAAGAAAGAAATGAATGAAATGGTCCAGCATTATTTAAACAAGCTGGTTTCGCCATCGGTGTCATGGCCAAAAGCCTTGCAGCCACTCGGAGGTCGTGTTGTTGTAGGTTCTGGAAGGTCCTTAGCTGCTCAATAAGGCTAATCGTTTTTATAGATACTCACTGGTGCGACGGGAGCTCTGGGGTCCCATATTCTCAATCAATTACGAACCACCATGGGCATAACTGAGATAGTTTGCTTAGTCCGAGCAAGCAATGTGACTGAAGCACGCACTAGAGTATTACAAGGACTTGAAAAGAGAAAATTGGACAATTGGGCCAACTTGGACCATCGAATCACCTTCATACCTGCGCAGCTGGATCAAGATGAATTGGGCCTTTCACAAGAAAGATATTCAATGCTTCGCCAGACTGCTACAGATATCATTCATGTAGATCTCTCCATCCCGAACTACAGCTTGCAGCCAACTTACTAACGTGACGTAGGTTGCATGGGAAGTCAACTTCATTCAGCCACTACGGTATTTCAAGAACTCGCTGCAGGGCGTGGTGAACTTGATTAATTTATCTTTATCATGCGAGAGAAAAGTTCACTTTGTTTTCTGTTCGTCCACTGCAAGCATTGCGAAACTAGGTGGCAAGTCCAAACCCATTTGGGAGCGACCTCCTGGCCACCCGATGAATTCAGCCGATGTTGGCTACGGCAAAAGCAAATGGGTCGCCGAAACGATCTGCCACAGGGCGCAAAAAAGCACAGTAGCACAAGTTAGTGTAGTGCGAATTGGTCAGTTAACGGGAGACACAGTACATGGGATTTGGAATGAATCGGAGGCGTGGCCGCTCATGCTCAGCACCGCTCACCAGCTTGGTTGCTTGCCGGTAATGGACGAGATACTCACCTGGCTTCCGCTAAATATCGCGGCTACGGCGATTATTCAAATTACAACTAATCGAATTCTAAATAATGCACCTGCCGCACCTCAATTCAAATTCTACCATGTAGTCAACAATTCAAAGCAAACGCATTGGAATGATATGGTCAGATGGATCCAGGAGTTTCATGAAGATCCTTTACGCGTTGTTAGCTTGGAAGAGTGGCTTGACGAATTGGATGCTTTAGAGGGTAATCATCCCGCAAAAGTATTGTCAAATCTTTGGCGGAATGCAGATAAAGCCTCGAAACGAATCGAAGGTCAAGAACCGAAGCGTACGGAATACGTAACGCAGCAGACGGCAGCGATCGCACCCACCATGTTGTCAATTTTGCCTGTCGACAAAGAGCTGATCAAAAGCATTTGGGAATGGATAACGACCGAAATGTCAGTCTCCGCCCCAAGACCAGCACATGCATAGCTAGAGTGGCACAGCGGCAGAAGAGGTTGCGAATGAGAGCATTATGAGGGGAATGCAAAATGGTGCTGAAGAGGCCGAGTCATGTCTGTGAGGGAGGACTAATAGCTTCCTCGTGATTTTGTATCGACCAACATGTTGGGTTATTCAGCTCTTGGAACATTTTGGTATCGGTTAGGATCGATATTGGGGAAGTTATGCGGTTGGTTGTCAATGACCTCCAGTATAGTTATGCAAGAAAAGGAGGATCGTTCTAGGCATTACTATCGACGCTGGATTCGTGGATATTGTAGACCTATAGAATTGATTAGAACAAGTCATTATTAGTTGGATTCTCATTAAGAACCTGGATAATGTAGATGTATTTCCCTTTTCATGTGTGTGAGAGAGTGATTATAGAACTAGACGACCTTTATGGGAGGATTTCAACCACGACGGAGCTTAAGGTTACACAAAAAGTGGCATGTTCCCACATCAGACGAAATTCCGCATTTCCGCTTCAGCAACAAGCTTATGACGACATATGTTGATGTTCAAGTCACTTTGCAATCATAATTGACCATTGACTAAGAAAACCCGAAAATGGCTCTCTCACGGGTCCCAGTTTCGACTTTTCTCTCTTCAGCTAAAGCTTCATTGGAAGTTGCTACGCAGAAAGGTTCACCGATAACTTTTGTTATTGGTAATGAATCTGCTGGTCTGTATCTTCCTGATGTATTTGTTACCTTTAGACTGGTACTGACACCCCGAATAAATAGACCTCGACTCCCTCTGCAGCGCCGTAACACTAGCCTACATCCGCACCTTCTCCCCATCGCCCTCTTCCTCCCGCACAACCTACATTCCACTCTCGAACCTCCCCCGCGCCGATCTCTCCCTTCGAACCGAGCTGAAACCCGTTCTCTCGCGCGCGAATCTGCGCGCCTCGGATTTAATCACCCTTTCTGATTTTAGCCCCAAAGCTCTGAAGGTGGAAAATACCAGATGGGTCTTGGTGGACCACAATTCGTTGCAGGGAGAGTTGGGGACGGTCTTTGGGAAGAGAGTCGTGGGGTGTGTGGATCATCATGATGACGAGGGGAAAGTGAGACCGGCGGAGGAGTGTGAGGAGGAGGGGGAGATGAGGGTTTTGAAGAAGACGGGGAGTTGTGCGAGTTTGGTTGTGGAGTGGGCGAGGGGGTCGTGGGATGAGATGGCGAAGGGGGAGG
>LLKJ01000433.1:0-13154 GCA_002242865.1 Clarireedia sp. CPB17
TTCTCAGCTAAGAATCTCACATATAGCCAGTATGGCAGTTTCTATCTTTTTCGTCGCAGAGCACGTCATTGAATCTTGCAGAATATATAACTCCGTGATTTAATCTCTTAATTCTCATCTATCTCCATCTCATTCACATCCCAGTCTCTCTTCCAAACCAAGTAAAGGATCTAGGCTCTAGCTCTCGAGTCTCGTCAGCTCATCAACAAAGTCGCCCATCCCACTCCATCCTCCCACCACCGCTTACTCAATTCGCCTTACAAAATGCCCCGTTCTAGCAGCAACTCTGGCAGCTCAAATCCCGAAAGCAAAAGAAGTAGCTAAACCCCTAAATACAGTGATAAAGAGCCGCGAAGTGGAGGGAAAGTCACGTTCTCTGACGGTAGTAAGAAGAGCAAAGGGACTACCTATACCGAAAAAGGCCAATCCTATGCCAAAAAAGGCTATGAGTATGTAAAGGATAGATGATTTACGATCGTGGATGCTGTGAAGGATTTCAGGGTTGGACTTGTGGAGGATTCTGGGAGTCTGGGATTCTGGGAGTCTAGGCGTTTGATAAAATGTCTTTTGGTCATCTAGGGATACTCTACTGATCTATGTTAGCATCCCTCTACGTATATTTGGGTTCTTATTAAATTGATCAAATTGGTTTTTACTTGTGCTCCTGCTGATACATGTGTATAACCCATATCCCTGTCTAACATTAACTACACCAAAAGCGTTGATCTACACCTAGCCCTCCGAATCTTAATTTTTCTATTTATCTCTGCTAACTTACGATAATCAATTCGAATCTGAAACAAATCAATCCGTCTGTTTCATCAAGCAGTTACCATTCCCTAGTATAGACCTGGGCCTCATCTTTAAGCGCGATTAGTCCACTCGATGACCCGCCGATGAGACAGACGTGGTCAATATAGTTCTCCAAACTCGGACGAATTATACCCCAGTTTGAATCTTCCACTAATCGGATCCAGCTTCCAATCAACAATCAAGCAGGGTGGACTTCCTAAATAGGTAATGCAGACGATTAGACGAGGCGACAACCCCTATATCGACCCGGTCCTAGGTCTTCCGCCATATTATATATCCCTGCATATCGTGTAGCCGTCAAACAGAGTATTAGAACCGATTGAAAATGTTGGTAAAACCTGTATAAATACGTCTTGGGTGACTGACTTCTTGCAAAATCAACAGAACTCAAAAGCTCAGATTTCTACATTACGACGATCTCGTGACAATATTTATTTTTCTCGAGACAATTTCACCATCCCAGCCATCCCAAAATGCCAGCCAAGTTAGTAGCCATCAGGCCGCAAGATAAAGCCATAAAGTTGAATGACACTATCGACGAGAAGCCGACAGTTACGAAGGCTAATAAGCAGTCAACTCAGACAGGAAAGAAGTCAACTCATTCTGTAGACCCAAAGTTATTTCCTATAGACAACAAATTACGTTCTACAAAGGATACCCTCTCACATCCAGTCAAAGGGGGTCAAACCATTAAGTTCGCGGATTAGTTACCCACCAAGACTGGGTCCCAGGCCCAAAAAGAACATATTCACGAGAGTGTGGTATGAGGAGGACAAGAAGGATTGCGGTAGTCTTTGGAAAGTGGGATAATGATTGTGAAGATCGAAGGTAGGTTTTTTTTTTTTTTTGGAATAACAAGGCGTCGGTGTTTGGAATGATGCATACAGCATACAGAGGCGTTGGCGTTTTAGGTCAATTTATACATGTCTGCTGTGGCTTTCCAATATCAGTATCTCTCGTTATGGAAACTGCTCAGTCTTTCAAGTCATGTTCCATCTCACTGCTAGTAAGAGGATATGGCTTACACGTGAAAGCAACTGAAGGATTTTGCGAGTACGTGATGAAGATATCAGGGCCATACCTCTGCCGCACCAAGCGCAGTTTATCACGGAAGAGGAAATACACTGATCCGCGAAAAACCTCAAGTAAATCAATTTTGTACCAATGCCCACCGAGAAAGTCTATTGCGCAAAGCAGATATAATTTCCCATGTCACTGCACCTCCAAGAGAGATAAGACCCATCACTGCCCAATCCCACCAAAAACCTTAACGCCTATCCCATCCTCCCATAAAAACTTCTACATATCCTTCAATCCCTAAAACCACTTCCCCGTGATCCCCCCCAGTAACATATTCCTCTTCTGCTTATTAACAAACTTATTCACATCATCCGCCCAACCCGCACTATTCTCCTGCACCTTATCCATATTATCCCCCATGAGATTTAATTTCTCCGTGCGTTCATTCAACTGTCTAGTCATGTACTCGCCCCAGCCCTCGGCTTCAGCTGCACTACTAGAAGCTGCACCCGCTCCCGCCCCGGACCTCACTAATCGGTCTTCTTCCGCCGACGCAGCAAGCATGCGTTTACTAGGTGGGCGATCAGGCCCGCCGATGAGCAGATCCAGATCCAGCGGTGACACATACTGAGTACCGGAGATCCACTGCATATTCGAGATAGTTGGGCGCGGGGGGATCAGAGCTTGCGGGTTGAAGAGCTTGTCCTGTGAGCGGGGGAGCGGCTGGGCGGTACCCCAGACGTTGAGCATAGCGATTTCGGATGGTCCTGTCCAACCGAGAATATCGCCTGCGGGAGTGACGATGCTGTTGGTGGAGCGGGTCTTGTCGAGCATGTCTAGTTTGGCCATGCCGATTTCTTTAAGAGCGGGGATGGAGAAGGCGCGGGCGATGCCGTCGCCGAAAAGTCCGACGAGAGCGACGCCGTGGAGCTCGTATTCGCTGACGGCGGCTGAGTCACAGAATACGTCGTCCCAGGTTTTGTGAGCTCCTTTGGCGCTCGCTGGTTTGAAAATGCGAGCTTCACTTTGTGTTACTAGACGAATGTTAGCGTGCATTGATATGAATTGGAATGCGAAAACTTACCAACGACGAGGACACCATGTGTTTGCTGTCCAGTTCGAAGAGCAGCTACCGCAGGTCCTGTAGCTGACGCAAGTTTCCCAGTGTCGGCAACAATAGGAGCGATTGAAATAACTTTGTCGGCACAAGCAGTAAGACCTACAAATTGGGCTGTATAACCGCCATTCTGTTGAGGAAGAATTTTAAATGTGGCGACTTTTCCCATGTTAGTTCCCACGAAGCAAGCAATGCTGGAATATTTGTCGTCTTCCAAAGTCATGACACCAAACTCGATACAGACTGGCCACTCGGTTCTGGCAGAAGTTTGGCTGCTCCCCTTCTTGAGGAAGCTGCTTCTCTTGTCTGGTTTGATGAAATCCGTCATAGAGGCATTGAAGATGACGGAAGGACCACGAAGGTCAATTATTGAGAAGACTCCACCCTCGGAACCTACTCCGACGAAACCAACATCGGACATTCTGATGGCACTGATAGGACCTTGGGCCATATCGTACAGGACAAAAGGTTGAAGTCCTTCTTTTAACGACGGCTCTGCACGTATAGAAATATCTGTGATGCCCCCTCGTACGGTCTCGTTCGGAGGCTGCTCGCTACCATAAGCTCTGTTGCCACCCCATCTGTAAATGACAGCTTCACCTGCACTCGTACCAACGCAGAGTTCTCCCGTTGCCGAAGCCATGTTAATGCAGGAGATATTGACATCCTCATAGCGTGCCACAGCTCTAGCAATGTCGACCTGGAGTGCGTTGGGATTTTCCAGTTCATCGCCATGACCTGCATCCCAGATTCGAACAGTTCCATCACCGTGAGCAGTTTGGATTATGTTGCGAGCCTCATATCTTCTCAGTGGTTTTAATCCTTCAGCACCACCCTTAATAAGTTGAGGTCCTTGAGCACGTGTTTCCGTCATTCCCAACCATCTCCCACGGTCCACAGCAGAGACCGACATCGAAATAACGAAAGGGTGGACGAATGAAAGAGATGGGGGAAGTTGATTTGTAGGTGAGATTGGGTGACCCGAAGGGAAACTTAGTGTTACAAGCTCTCCTGATGTAAGGAGCGCTATGATGGCGACAGGATCTTGTGCTCCTGCAAAGTGTGGGGACGAGCGTGGAATCAGACAGAAATCTGCAATTTCAGCACCAGCAGGAAGTGGTAAGATATGCTGTCGTTTTGCCTCGAAGTGATCAGTCAAGACCTGCCAGCTGGAAGTCTGATATACCGGCGTCACTCCCAATTCCAGGAATGTCATGCCTTTTGTGGGTATAGTAGTTGCTGTACCCCCTGCCACTAGCAGCCCAGTATCATCCGGGTTCTCCTTACAACACCAAGCTATCTTCTTGAAGTCCTCCTTCACTTCGAAAGTACCAGGTGCCATCTTTGGGTGACCAGGTTCATTCACATGTGTGTTGGTCAAAGTGCGAGCCATGACGATCCGCCCATCTTTGGGATCCCAGAAGACAAGGCTGGCATCATCATAGGCTGTGACGATGAATGTGCCTGTCGGATGCCAGAGCGCATGAGTGAGACGTGGTTGCCTTGGTGCGTTCTTCTGCATAGGATCTCCATCTCCACCAGGCGCTCCGGCGGGAATCTCATATTGAAAGTATTTCGTCGGCGCGTTTTGCTTGAAGGAGTATATCACCGCACCCTCAGTATAACCGATTAATAGCTTTCCAATATCTCTAGGATGTAATTGTAGCGACACGCATGACAGTAGTCTTGACCGTGGATTTTTCTCCCGCCAGAAATTGGGAAGTCGTAAAGGCGCAAGCTTTTCTCGGTCCAAATCGTAGCATATGATATCTCCATTCTGCAAGCCTATAAAACACCAATCAAGCATGGGGTCCGTAACAATTACGGTCACTATCCCCGGCGGAGAGTAAGCCGCCAGCTTCTTTGCGGTCGCAATGTCCCATACTATCACTTCGTTCTTTGAATCGAGGCTGACGAGTTTCTCGGCGCAAAAGTGTAAGGTCTTCACTGAAGCTCGACGGGGCAGTGTAAGCTTCGCTTGTACTCTTTTCTGACCGAAGATATATATCTGCCCACTGCCAAAGGTGGTCTCATTTGTGCCGACAGCAAGTAAGGATTGTACCGGATCGTATGCGAGTGATCTGAAAGGGTCAACTATCAGTAATGAATGTTGCGCATGATGGGTCGCGGAGGCGGAGGCGGACGTACCCTATTTGGGAATTGATGCCAAAGCGATCAAGATCATCAGGAGCGAACAATCCTGGCAGAATACCAGCCGACAGATCGTTCTGTATGCCAGCCTGTTTACTACGTAGAAAAGCCGCCATCCTGATACGATAAATCGAAAGAAGGTGTAGTTGTGTTGGTTTTGTGGTTGGTGGTCGGTTTTGGCGGGATGCTTTGCACCTGGTGCACCCTGAAATTGGTACAACGGAGGATCTGCGTCATCTTGGCGGGGCCGTTGCTGACTTCGAGTCTCAATCAGGGGAAGGTTCTACAGCATTAGGAGAGCCTCAAATTCACAAAGATTCACATATAATATTCAAATCGTCCGATATTTGCTAGGGTTAACCACACAGAGCCGTTACATTCCATTTTGCTTGAGATAAATTTATACTAGTGGATGACTCTCGAGCCTCCATTGCTACATGCAAGTGATGCACTAGAAGGCGATCCGGTGTCCCCTACCGCCTCCCCGCACATTCCCTGCTACCTCTCGCGGGAAGGTAGACGCAAGCCAGCGGAAGTGAGGTCGCACAGAGCATGTCTTGTATAATACAACAGCTAGCTGTGCGCCTCCATACATGGTTGCTCTAAAATATAGCCACAGCAAGATCTGTCCTCGTAGATTTCCATAGCCCTTACGCTCGAGGCTGGCCCTCCTCCCATCCCCATATCTCCCAATACTCATGCCAGGCATTCCGCACATTTGCCTCACGTCGATGCATCCTTTTCGCCCACTTCCTCTTCAAAACTGGGAGTTCCTTCTCTAGTTCTTCCTTTCTTACCCCTTCCTTGATCAATTCTTGAGCCAGGTCGATCTGCTTCCTGATCTGTGCAACTGGATTCGTGTAGTATGGAGGTGGAAGTATGACATCTGCCGCTCTTTTCTCTGCGGCGGCACGCTCACAGTCCTTGCATCGAGGTATGGTGCGATCGCAATCGAGTGAAGCTTTGACGCGCGGGAATTGGATCGCAAGGAATGCAAAAGCCGGAGGTAAAACTAACGGCCGATCGCAAGCTGGACATGCAGACATTGTGGTTTGAATTGTAATGCAGTGATCGCGCAGCTGGAAACCAGTGAAGGAACTACATGTAGTAAGTGAAGCAGGTTTGTGTAGCAAGTAATCCCAACAAAGTAACATACTCGGCTTTAATTCTTGCACAGTAATGGAGAAATATCTAATCCTGGCTGGACAAAGAAAAAGCACAAGAATTTCTCCAATAGTAATGTGAAAAGTCATGGTAGAAATCCGAGTTGCCGCAAGCATCCTTTGTTCGCTTGGCGCGGCTGAAAACGAAAAATAGCAATAGCAACAGCAACAGAGGAAGTGCCTTCACGAGCAATCGTAGACGAGCGCAGCGAAGTCATGTCCAGAATATGCCTCATGATGTTGACACCAACAATGGCAACAATGGCAACAATGGCTCCTGGTTCGGACATGATCGAAGGGCGCAGCACTGCAATTGCTGTCCGATAGGAGGGATGTCTCGCTGTTTATATTTCTCCAGAACCCAATGCATTCTCATGCCGCAGGATGGAGGGTAAGTCAGCGAAAAAAGTTCTCTTCTATCCTTCAATTTCCCCTCCAAGACCCGTCATTGATTAAGACATAAAGCCAGAGTGAATATGAAGGAATCAGTTTTAGTTTTATGAAGAGAAAAGAGGAAAAGAAGGAAAAGAAATTGATTTTGGTCGAGGAAATTTTTGAGATCATGTGACTTAAGCGAGACATGACCTTCAGAGCTAGCTGCTTAGGGCTAGAGCTCAACTCGAATAATGACTAACACTTTTCAGTGGGGGATTCGTATCTGGACTGCCCCTCACTAAATGCTTTAAATACCTGGATTGTGAGTGGCTCCGAAGTACTTTCTTTCGATTTCGAGTATCACCATCCTCCAGGCTCTTACAACTCTCAGTTCAAATCTTTGACACACGACCAACAATCCGTTCTCATTCATTCACAAACGCCGTACAATCTCAACTCACACCCAGACAAAAGTCCTTTTACTACCAACTTTTCCAAAATGAGAGGAGGATCAGCAGCAGGACGTGGCAGGGGCGGCAAGTTCAAGAAATTCACTCGTGGTGGTATGCGATCACTATACCTCAAGTTCCTATCTCTACAATAATACTAATGCACATCGCACAGGCGGCAAACACTTCTCTCGTAATCTCCGACCACTCGATGCCGAGGGAAACGAAATCCGCGAACGCAATGCCGATGAGTCTTCAGAAGAAGAAGAAGAAGAATCCGAGGAGGAATCTTCTGAGGAGGAAGAAGAGGACAAACCCGCCATGACTCGTGAAGAGCGTCGCGCCGCCGCCAAAGCCAGAAAGGAAGCCGCTATCGCCAAAAAGAACAAGAAGGTCGCACAGCCTGGTGATTTACCTACCGACAGCGAAGAGGAGAGTGAGGACGATGATATGCCTGTCAACCCCAATCACAGCAAGGCTGCCAGAAAGCAAGTAGCTGCTGCTCCAGTCGCCGTCGATGAAACTGCAGAGGACATGGAGAAGCTGAGCGTGAGCAAGAAGCCTGCTCAATTAAGCCGCAAGGAGCGCGAGGCATTGGAGGCACAGCAGAAACACGAGGCTTATATGAAGAGGTATTTGGCTGGGGAGACTGACCAAGCAAAGGCGGATAAGGAAAGACTGGCGGTAATTATAAAGAAAAGAGAGGAGGCCGCGGCGCTAAAAGCTGTAAGCACCATTGTACTGTTGTCAATGTACGATATACTAATTTGTAATAGTTCGAGAAAGAGCAAGCTTTGGAACAGCAAGCAGCCCGAAAAGAGCAAATGGAACGTGAAGAGAGGAGAAAACAAGATGCTATGGGACCTTCAGCGAAGAAGAAGGGCAAGAAATGAGCGCTTCTTCTCACACTTCACTAGCTATTTGATTGCAGAACCACGGACAGGTTATTTCCCACATGGGATTGTCCCTGTGTGCTAGACAGGTCCATATCTTGGCATAGATGGGAATGGTATGGTGGCTGGATGATCTTGTTTTTTCACGTCGTTTTTTCGGAAGTATACAGAATAAAGTTCAACTAGGCTACATATACATTCTGTTATACTTCAATATAATATTGGGTAGCTATAGGCTGCCCGTGAATGGTAGTGGGTGTGTCTTTGTTCAATTCATGCTATGCTTTGTCCCTTGTACTGGTTGTATGTCCTTCGTCAAGAACATACCAAAACAATTCCTCAAACTCAAAAGCCCCTCGGAAATATACCATATTCCGTAGGAACAAGGTCTAAAGCAAACTATTCGCGTCTAATGCCGGTGCTGAAGTAAAGAAGCAGCACGTGCTGGTAAAGAGTGTATTGCTAGTAGAAGTTAAAGTCGACGACGGCTGCTCCCCATCTACTAGTCTTGTCCCCTGTCTCTATATCCTCGTCCCTCTTAAACTGACTTGGAGAATCTCTCACACTATCATTTCACTTTCTCTTTTAGCTCTAAACTTGATCTTTCCTTGCTTATCTTCTGTGTCGTTCTACCCCCAACCGCTACTGCTCTATCCAATATTTTCACCTACCTACCCTTCCCTCACCTCTCCCCTTTCAAACAATCAACCATCAGCACTCCAAGCAAATGCAGAGTATACACAAAGCAGTAATGACCTACCTAGCTCCACGATAAGGACATAGATCCTGTACTAGATGGCAAAAAGGTGGAAGTGAATGAATGACTAGATACTCATACCTCGGCGAACAGATCCTAACTTCTAGTAAACTGTATCCGAAGCAGTTCATAAGTGGAGAATCCTGTCTGCTTTCAACAGGGGTAGCTACATTGTGGTAGAAGATTCGGCAGGATATACAAGCTTTTGGTGTTTCTGTGTTTGATAGATCGCAGCTCTATCGTCGAATCGTCGCTGTGACAGTTACCGTAAACTGGGCGAGATTCGCGGATGACGCGCTTCATCGGGATGGTCACAAATTATGCATATAAACGTATTTGTTACATATGGGAAGACGCTTGGGAGAAGACACTTGGGAAAGATACTTGGAAGAAGAAGATATCCCAGATCCAACATCTCCACACTCTTCAACCCATCAACTACTATACTAGCCAGCTAACATTAAATAAGCACCCCCTCCCCCTCATCAACCGTTCTCATAGCTCATTATCCACATCATTATCCATACATACATACAGGTTCCAGCTGCCCTCATCATGTTACATCATCAAGATCATACTTTTGTCTTCATAACATTTCATCCCACCCCAAGGTCTTGCGGCCTGCGAACCCCTTTCTTTCTTTCTTTTCTGCCCAGCATAACGAATATAAAATTCCGATGATTCCCGCTCATCACCCCACCATGGCGAGATTCCAGCACGTGCGCATTTTGTTTTGATTCTATTAGATCCAGCCCAGCTCCACAGTCTGAGAAATTAAACCGCCCCACTAAAAGTATCCACTCTCCCCCTCTTATTCTTCTGTACGACTCCATCCCACCAACTCGGCGAGCGCGTGAGCGTCGGCTTTTTCGAGACAGTTTCGAAAGATGAAATCGAGGTGATAGGTATGGTGACGCTTCTTTCTCGTTCGTATGGCCGGATGGAAGTATCGGGTATGGTTACGCTTCGTTCCCGTTCATACTGCCGAGGCGAAAATGGGAGCGTCATGCTTGATGACGGTGGCGATGAGACTCGCTTAGGAGTGACCGCACGAGGTAACGACGCCACGCGTGTATGTGCGGAGGGAATGGGCTTTTTCGGCCCTGGGTTGTTTGTGAGTTCTTGACGGGCGGCGATGGCTTCTTTGGTCGCGAAGGAGTAGCTTTGTTGTGGGGGGTGGAGTACGTTTTCCGAGCTGCTGGCTGCACTGCTGCCTGCTTTTGGGGTACGATTAGAATTTTGCGATGAAGTTTTAGGGCTAGGTGGCCCCAAGTGAGAGTATAGTTCGGCCTTACTCTTTGAGTCGTTCTCGATTTTTGAAGATGGCAGGAATTTACTCTCAACCCATTCTGCCAATCTGTACCATCTACTGCGCCAGAACTGCATTCCGGTCGTTGTATTGAGGAAACCGATCAAGACAAAGAATGGAACACAGACAGTAGCCATAGTAATACCGAATGAGCCGAAGTCGTGTTCAGTTGACATATTCGTCATGCCATAAACCGAAGTGACGAATGTCAAAGGTAGGAAGAATATGGAGACCTGTGATTGTGAGCACCGCTCCAGCGCGAATCATGTTGGTTTATTGCTTACCATTGTGAGAAGCTTGACATTGTGTCCTTGGAGAATTGTCACAGCTGCCATCTCGACGCTCTTTCGGCTCTCCAACACTGACGTACCCGAGAAGAGTTGATCTCTCAAGGTCCTGACCTCTTTCATCTTTTGATCAATCTCATGGTACAACTTGTTGAGATGTTGAATTTGCTTGTCGAAATCCCGTCGGAGCTTTCCCATGCGTCTGCGCCAGTATCTGTTACGATGGGAATCGTAGTCTAACATCGGCCAGATACTCTTATGTCGCCCCTCCCAAACATCATCCGTAAAAGTGTCTTCAAAACTATCAAGCATAGCTTTGATCCCATTTTTAATGATGCTGAGGGTTTGATAAGCCCAGAAGTATCGCCGAGAATAAGTGAATTCTTCATCTTCGAACAGAAGTTTATCTCGGATATCTGCATCAAACATAATTTCTGGCTGCTTCTCATCAGTCTTGCCTTATACATGAATTGATGGACGATCTTACCGGTGGGGTTACGAGTTTGCTGATTTTCTGGAGAATGGCATCAAATCTCTTTTCGGCATCCTTGAATTCTGATAAAAGAGTGTGCAAAAATGCTTCCGGCCCGTTTACATAGTGTTTTGTTGAATCGTGGGCATCCATTGAATGACGATGATCAGGATAACATTGAATGTTGAGTACATGCCAAGCAGCCCAAGGATCGTAGACGAACCCATTAATAGTTCGAGCATGTCGAGCAGGGTTCCTTAGTCTTCTAATAGGCTCCCCAGCAAGCGATAAGGCGACGACAGAACTACATCTCGAAATAGGGATGTTATCCTTTGACGGGCTAGTTTCTCGGTCGGCGAGCTGCCATGGCATAGGTTGGCATTCTTCGCCCACAAGCGTATAATACTCGAAATTAAATACAAAAGATCGTTGGTGGCGGTTATCTTCCGAGAAAGGACGACTACCATTAGCCTGGGGTTTTGGTTAGGACAGACAAGGTCGTGCTTGGATTTTATATGCGCCCTTACAGAAGTGGATTCATCTGATACAAGATTCTCAAATAATTCGTCCACATCGAAGTACTTATTCATTGTAAGATGAATAGCTCCGAATATCACTGGAGATGGCTCTCGAACAATTCTAGCGAGGTTGAGTGTTAGCATTTTGGCAATAATATAATGGTAGAACGACTTACGTTATCCGTCCCACGGCTGTGTGAAGTGCTTCCGGGTCGCAATTCAAATCCTTCGCGCACCATAGTTAGTTTTATCTCATGGCTCACAAAGTTCGCCGGGTCGATGTTGGTATGGAGCGGATCGTGCTGCCTACCTTAATTGCTTGCCAGATAGCCGAGTCGATTTTTGTGGTGCCTGGCAGCACAATATCCCTTCTAGACAGAGGTGCCCCATCCTTACCAACGTCAAAAACAGAATAATGCGAGTTGTGGGATCGATCCATATTGTCGTACTGAGGAAATACATTGGGGTCCAGGAGTCTTCCCGTGCTTGTTACCACCGCCTCCAAAATTTTCTGACCCGATTCGGTGAATTTAAACGTCCTCAAATGCTGTCGCAAATCCTCCTCGGTATATTGAAAAGGGGCTAGGGGTGCTTGGACATATAGATCATCATCGTCCTCACTCTCGTCACTGTCGCCTGTCATGATGGAGCTATGCAGGGTAGAACTTCTGAAATGCGGCCTATCTCCATCACGTTCCTTGGTAGATCTTCGACGACGGGGGAATCCCCGAACAGACGGTGGGCTTTGGGCCGTAGAGATCCTGGAATTGTGTTGGAGGCCGTTGGATAATGCATCGTGAACAAGCCTAAACGTCTCCAAATACGCCTGGTGTTGGTCGTCGAGTCTTTTCAACAATTCTTCGGGAGTTGGACGTGGGCCTGCCATTCTTTATGTTTGAGAAAGGAAATGTTCTTGGAGACGCTGGGTGAAGAGGAGATTTACAATCGATAAGACGAGAGGCGGTAGAGACCCTGGCCGGCCCCAACAGGCCCCATTATTATCTAGGCCGTGGACTGCTGTACAGCCTCTGCTAAAAGGCTCAAAGCCCCCACGGCTCCCATCCGGTAACTGATTGTTGCCCCGGAGAGCCGCAAGGCTTGGATTCCAACCGATCCATTTGAGCAAGGATATGTTTCCAAAGCTGCAGTCCATACTAGACTGACAAATGAATTGTCGGGTATCGATGAGTATCTGCTCGTCGAATGCTCGAATGAGAACAGAGTCGTGAGAGCTAAAAGTGGCGGTCAATCAACGCTTGTCATCGCGGCAGGTTAGGTTTAGTTGTATGGAGATCAAGATGACAACGCGAATTTTCGGAGCTGTGCCAAGATGCCATTGTGCAGGTGGCTAGTGAGACACTTGGGAAGAAGTGGAAATATATCACGTGCTTTGAGCTGATATGCGCGGATCGCTTATTGGCAATTGTTCGGCTAACGCGTAATTATCATACCAGCCTTCCGTGCCTTCTCCTGAATCAATTCGTCCTCGCTCTGCTCTACGACGTCTGCATCTTCAGTTCAGTATTGACTGCGTTCGCTTTTGGCTCTGACGCGCGACAGATGTCACGGCGAAGTGCCGGATACCGATATAATGCCAGTGTTGATACGTGGCTCGATGCCATATGGAATTTGATGTGCACCACTATCGTTTGGAATGAACAGCAAAGTTGTGTTCTTGTTGAGGGGACTTCAAGCATTTACCGGAGTCATGTGTGTCTCGGTGGTGCACGCACACAGTTTGATGTGTTAAAGTATCTATCTGGTATATCCTTAGGGACCCACGGGCCTTCATACAGTCATCTATTTTGTTGTATAGAGGTAGGATGGGTA
>LLKJ01000044.1:0-15150 GCA_002242865.1 Clarireedia sp. CPB17
GGAAGGAGGTGGAATTGAAGTGGAAGAGGAGAGGAAAACAAACAGAATCGGTACATTTGAATTCTCCCAAGAACATTCGCTCGTCTGTCGTGTGAATGCGGAGAGTTTTAGATATGAGACTGTGAAGATAAATCCGCGCCTCATCTTGGGGAGTGGGATTCGAAGATTCCGACGGTTTGGAAGATTGTACGTCCGCCATTTTGCGGAAATTGGACTCTGTCTACGGGAGGGACGACGAGTTGATTGAGGAGGGGAAATGATATTTGTTGCGATAAGATAAGGATTTCGCGCACGTGATGTCGTGGATTATGTTTGCGTCATTACGCGATTGGGGTGCAGGCAAGGCAGCAATAAAGTTGACAAGATTTATTCACGACACGATTTGCATTTTCTGGACTAAAAGAGATAGGAAGAGAGGGCTGAAGTCGAATTCGCTCGTTAACTTATCGAATGAGATGGGATGATTACTCGTCGAAGATAGTCTCCAGCATTACGTTGCTTTGGCTCTGTCAACCATTTCTACCACCTCAAATGCGTCACTGCGCGCCACCAAACCTCACACCATACTCGTAACTTTAAGTAAGAATCCAACCTCACAATGGGTGTCACCGGTCTCTGGACCGTTCTCCAACCCTGCGCACGACCTACCCCTCTCCCCACCCTCAATCGCAAACGCCTCGCAGTCGACGCCTCGATCTGGATCTACCAATTCCTCAAAGCCGTGCGCGACAAAGAAGGCAATGCGCTGCGCAACTCCCACATTGTCGGTTTCTTCCGGCGCATATGCAAACTGCTATTTCACGGCATAAAACCCGTTTTTGTATTCGATGGCGGCGCGCCGATCCTCAAACGACAGACTGTGCTATCGAGAAAGAGGAGAAGAGAAGGGAGAAGAGAAGATGCGGTTCGGACGGCGGGGAAATTGTTGAGCGTGCAGATGAAGAGGAAGGCGGAGGAGGATGCGGAGGAGCGCAAGAGGAAGGAGAGGGATAATATCGATAGAGGTGGAAGAGCGGTTCCCGATGAAGATGTGGAAGAATTGCCGGAGAATCTGGCGTATGTGGATGAAATCGGCATGTCCGCGCAAGAAAAACAAGCGACGAGGAAATTCCACAAGAAAGACGCATATCATCTCCCGGAACTCACAAACGGTATAGAAGGAATGGGCAGGCCGGAAGATCCGCGAATTATGAGCGCGGAAGAGTTGGAGGAGTATGCGAGACAGTTCCATAATGGGGAAGATGTCAATTTGTATGATTTTAGCAAGATCGATTTTAATGGGGACTTCTTTATGAGTTTACCGGCGGGGGATCGCTATAATATTTTGAACGCGGCGAGGTTGAGGAGTAGGTTGCGCATGGGTTTGAGTAAGGAACAGTTGGAGGAGATGTTTCCGGATAGGATGGCTTTCTCGAAGTTTCAGATTGAGAGGGTTAGGGAGAGGAACGAGTTGACACAGAGGTTGATGAATCTTAATGGTATGAATGGGGAGGATAAGATGTTTGGGGTAAATGGGACGGGGAGAATTGCGGGTGAAAGAGGGAGAGAATATGTGCTTGTCAAGAACGATGGAGTTGAAGGTGGTTGGGCTCTTGGTGTGGTTAGTACGGAAAAGGGTGTTGGGGACCGGAATAAGCCAATTGATGTGGACGAGTTGGATGAAAAGAACAAGGTCAACTTAGCCTCTGATTCCGAAGAAGACGACGAATTCGAGGATGTACCTGTGGAGGGACTGAATCGATTACCGAAGCCCAAACATGACGGTAAAAATATGACCTACGGCGACTTTCAAGCAAGAGAGATCGAGGAAAAACGGCGGGAGTTCTATAATTCGAGAAAGGCGCCTGCCTCAAAGGCACGAGCCTTACCACGAGAGGACACCGACTCGCTTTTCGTCGATGATAATCAGACAAGTGCAGGCCCGGTGAACCCAAATATGGATGATGACGAAGATGATCTCAACCGTGCCATTGCGATGTCATTACAACAAGATGGAGATAATGATGTAGAGCTCAACGAGGAAGAACATGTCAATCGGGCTATTGAGCTGTCGCTTAAGCAGGGTCGTGGTGAAGAATCAGATTTAGACGACGACATTTTTGAGGATGTTCCACTACCAGAATACCACCAGAAAGCAGCGGAGTCTGCCAAACCTCTTACCAACTCGAGCGGGAAAATGATTGCGCATATTGTTAACAATCGAGCAAATGCGGCCGTCCCGAAACGTAAGGAGGTAGAAGAGAATGGTGGTAGTGACAGTGATAGTGATATGGACTTTCAAGCTGCGCTGGCTAGGGCAAGAAAACAGAAAGCACCGGAAAAGAAACGACAGCCAGCGCCGGTTTCCGAGAACAAGAGGAATCCGTTCGATGGCCCGCTTCCGTTTGAGAGGTTAGACTTCAAGACTTCTTTGTTTGGGAAGAAGACACAAGCTCCCAAGCCCGTTGAAGAAATCCAAACAGATGGGGAAGACGAAGACGAACTAGGGGGTGGATTCGAGGTTGAAGGGGATGAAGAGAAAGCTAAACCACTGCCGCCTTGGCTGGCTGGTAACGATGACATCAGATCTCAGGTGCAGGAACAGCGCCGAAAGGATCAAGAGTTGAATGCTGAAGATCGTGATCGTGCGATTGAAGAAGAGAGGGCCTTTCAACGTAATCACGGTGTGATTGAGCTGGAGTCAGATGATGATAATAGTGATGTGGAGATTTTGGATAAACCACCAACGCCGAAAGCTACGGCGGAGAAGATGAATGATCTTGCTGAGGTGGTGAGGGTTGAGCCGCCGCAGTCAGATACTCCTGACCTTAGAAAACTTCCTCAACAGCTGGGCGAAGTCAATGTTTCTGAAAAAGGGCATGACTCGGATGAACCAATTGAGTGGCCGGAGAGTGATCATGATGATTACCTACATTCCCTACGAGATAATACAACGGCAGTCAACGCAAAAGAACCCGCTGGTGGTAGGATACAAGAAGAACCGTCGAAATCAAAATCACCATCTCCTGTATTTGAAGATGTTGATCTTCCTAAAATCGATGAACCATCAACGGAAAAGAGTCCATCACCTAACTTTGAGGATGTCGCCATGCCTGAAGTCAGTGGGCCATCGGCAGTCAAGAGCCCGACTCCAATCTCCAAAGATTCAAATATGCTTGACCGCACATCAAGCCTTCCATCTGGACCGTCAAGGCTCTCAGAAGCGGAACTAGAAGAATCATACAATCGCCAGCAGGCCCAGGAAATAGCGGATGAGTTCGACTTTAGCGACCCAGAAGAGGAAGAGCTCCTTACACAGTTGGCCATGGAGGCAGAAGAGCATGCTCGGTTTGCGAGTACTTTGAACAACAAGTCCGCAAAAGAGAATCAGGAAGCATACGAAAAGGAGCTCAAAGCTCTACGAAATCAGCAAAAGAAAGATCGTCGAGATGCGGATGAAGTGTCACATATAATGATTACGGAATGTCAGGCTCTGCTTCGTCTATTTGGATTACCATATATCACTGCGCCAATGGAAGCTGAGGCTCAGTGTGCTGAGCTTGTACGTCTTGGCCTGGTGGACGGGGTGGTGACGGATGATTCGGATATCTTTCTTTTCGGGGGTACGCGTGTCTACAAGAATCTATTCAACAGCAACAAGCTGGTCGAGTGCTACGTTGCATCGGATCTGGAGAAAGAACTTTCGCTTTCTCGGGACCAACTTATCGCTATTGCGCATCTTTTAGGGTCAGATTACACCGAAGGCCTCCCAGGAATTGGACCTGTCACGGCCGTAGAAATCATTTCAGAATTCCCCGATCCGAAAACCGGACTGGAAGAATTTAGGGAATGGTGGGCAAGTATCCAACATCATCCCAGCACGATCTCCTCCGAAAAATCACTCTTCCGGAAGAAATTCCGCCGCTCACAAGCCACTAAGCTTTTCCTTCCTCCTGGATTCCCTAGTCCTGCTGTCACGGAAGCATATCTCAAACCAGATGTAGACAGCACACCAGAACCTTTCCAATGGGGCGTTCCAGATCTGGGAGCACTGAGAGATTTCCTCATGGCGACTATTGGGTGGAGTCAAGAGCGGACGGACGAGGTGCTGGTTCCGGTGATTAGGGACATGAATAGACGGGAGCAAGAAGGCACGCAAAGTAACATAACGAGGTTCTTTGAGGGAGCAGTTGGGGTTGGCGCGAATGCAAATGGAGGGACGGGGAAAGGTGTAGGGAGTAAGAGGATGAGGGAGGCGGTGGGGAAGTTGAGGGCGAAGAAGGGGGGTTTGCAGGGGACTTTTGCGGATGAGGCGGCGGAGTGGGCGAAGAAGAATGATTTGAGTTTTACGGAGAGGGAGAGGGAGAAGGTGGAGAAGAAGAAGGGTGGAAAGGGCAAGGGGAAGAAAAGGAATGCGAGAGCCGTGGAAGAGGTGGATGGAGAGGATGAGGATGCGGCGGACGTAGAGGAGGATAATGAGGCGGATGGAGAAAGCGATGAGGTCGTTGCAAGCAGTAATGGAAAGGGCAGGGGTGCCCCGAAAAGTGGGGGGCAAGCAGCCAAGCGGAAAAAGACTAAGGCATGAATGTACAATATCAATGAAATAATTCAAATCGAGAAACCCATGGGGATGTGTTACTGAAGGGCGTCCGTCCGTCTGTCAACTTCTAATCTGGATTCATTACCGAGATTACCTTGGAGATACGAAGGTTGCAAGCCACTCCCTGAACCGAGTGCACCCGATAATGAAGCGAAGCTTTTCCTGGAATCGAAGCTTTCCTGCAGCAACCCGCATATGGTACCTGACCGCCGAGCAAGTACAGATTGCGAGATGACTCGTACTCCATACTTTTCATACCCAGCTCCGATACAATTGGCCACAATCTTAGCCAGCCCATGAGCTTCCCCATCCAGTATAGCCAATCATTCTAACCGTTTCCCCGCTGCACCAGTACGCTTATCCCGATAACGAAGGTCGCAACGACCGATAAACAAGCCTTCGGGATTGACACGAGATGTACCAGGGTGCTTGGCATTTACACCTGCCGGATATGTAAAGAATTAGAGTGGCCATAATAGTATCATTAATATTTGGTAATGATGGAGCTGATCAACCGCGGTTGGGACAGTATCTGGGGAGGCAAATGATGAGATTGGAGGGCGATGGCACGACTTCCTAAGATAAGTGGAGTTCCATGCCAGGAACCGATCTGGAAGGGATTGTGAGTTATTTTTCTTTTGGTAAGGTGGCACTGCAGCTGCTATGATGAGCCATAAAGAACTTCTTGCCTCTTCCCGATGTTGAAAATTTTCTTCTCCTCCTCATCCCGCTCAATCCTTTTCTCATCATTCTGCACATCAATTGGAATAATTGATCACGGTGTGCCTCAATCATGATCTCCAAAGCTGTAGTCTGCGCCGGACTGTTGTCCCAAGCTCTCCCAGCCTATGGCGCCGTTTTGGAAAAGCTGGCCGCCGTCCCAAGCGGATGGACAGCTGTATCGCCTGATTCCAGCGCAGTTTTGACCTTGACTGTCGGACTTGCCCAGCAGAATCTCGATCAATTGGAGTCCAAGTTGCTCGCGGTCTCGACCCCAGGTCATGCTGAATATGGTCAGCATCTCGATGCCGATGAGGTCAATGCCTTGTTCGCTCCATCTGCAGAGGCAAACAGCGCTGTTACCTCTTGGTTGACCAGTGCCGGTGCACAAAACGTTCACAGTGATGGCTCTTTTGTCACATTTGCCACCACGGTCGAGAAAGCAAACTCAATTTTGAACACGACATTCAAGAGCTATACAAGCAATGGTGTATCCAAGCTTCGAACCACTGAGTACTCGGTCCCAGATGATATTGCGCATTATATCGACCTCATTTCCCCAACTACCTTCTTCGGAAAGACGGTCGCCAATGTCCCAACTATTACCCGCAAGAACACTCCGCCAACCAAAATATTTATTGATGCGGCTTGTCAGACTTCTATCACTCCCAAGTGTGTGAAGGAACTGTACAATGTCGGCAACTACACACCTAAAGTCTCATCAGGAAGCAAGATCGGATTCGGCAGTTTCCTCAACCAGTCAGCTCTTTATGCTGACCTGTTCGCTTTCGAGAAGTACTTTGGTATCCCAGAGCAAAACTTCACAGTCACTTTGATCAACGGCGCCACCAATGATCAAAATCCCGCCACTGCCCAGGTTGGTGAGGCTGATTTGGATGTCCAGAACATTGTTGGTGTCGCACATCCTCTTCCTGTGCAAGAATTCATTACTGGCGGCTCCCCACCATTCATTCCCAATTTGGATGAGCCAACTGCTGCAGACAATCAGAATGAGCCTTACTTGCCATACTACCAATACTTGTTGTCTCAGCCAAACTCGGCTTTGCCACAAGTTATCACCAACTCATATGGTGATGATGAACAGGTTTGTTGCGTCAAATCATATTCCTACTAAACCTTTACTAACTAAGTGTTTAGACTGTCCCATACTCTTACGCAGTACGTGTCTGTAACATGATTGGCATGTTGGGTCTTCGAGGTATTTCTGTCCTGGAGTCATCAGGTGACGCCGGTGTTGGAGCTGCATGCCGTGCGAACGATGGTTCCAACGCAACCCAATTCACACCAACCTTCCCTGGTACATGTCCATACATCACCTCAGTTGGTGGTACCCAAGCAGTCACCCCTGAAGTCGCTTGGGTTTCTGGATCTGGTGGATTCTCCAACTATTTCAAGCAAGCTTGGTACCAAACCGCTGCTGTTGAGACCTACTTGAAGAACCATATCTCTCCAGCCACCAAGAAGTATTACCAGAGCTACACCAACTTTGCTGGTAGAGGATTCCCTGATATTTCCGCACACAGTTTGACTCCTGAGTAAGTTCCCTTTCAACCAACCATGTTTAAATAGATTCTAACACACCCTAGTTACCAAGTCGTCTACGACCTCAAGCTCTCCCCCTCAGGAGGTACCTCAGCCGCCTCCCCCGTCGTAGCAGCCATCCTCGGTCTCCTCAACGACGCACGTCTCCGAGCCGGCAAGCCCGCTCTCGGTTTCGTCAACCCTCTTCTTTACATCATCGGCTACAAAGCACTAAACGACATCACCGGTGGTGGAAGTGTTGGATGCAACGGCGTCAATGGACAGACTGGTGCGAAGATTCCAGGTGGTGGAGTTATTCCTTATGCTAGTTGGAACGCAACGGTTGGATGGGATCCGGTTACTGGATTGGGTACACCCAATTTCGAAGAGTTGAAGAAGTTGGTTTTGGCTATTTAGGTTGGGAAAATGATGAGGCTGTTGTATATAAATAATGTGGAATGTAATTGTATATATTAGGAGGTAAACTTCCATCTAATCATTCAGCATCGTCTTTGAATCAATATTCTACTAGCACGGATATTTCACTTGAAACTTCACTTGAAACTACATCAGTCTAGTCGACACGTTACCAGCCGGATTACCCCGCCAGCCCGTCTCATCTGTGATGGCACTCTGGTTCGGATGAAGTATACGCAAGCAGTAGATTCATTAGCTGGATTACAAGTACAGCACTCAGAAGCAGAGAGGAGTTGGGCATGGAAATGTGTGACAAAGCGGTATCTGTTTGTTGATAATATATCGCCTTACTTTCTTTCATCTGTAGTAGCCGGGGTCAGAATAGACTTTTTGTATGTTAATTACTTAACTTCTTCGTCACCGCCAAGTCCATCGAGCTTTTCCTATCTCATCAGCTGATTGATTCGACTTCAGATCTTGAGGTGTCGAGTCTAGCCTCATTACGGAGTAGCATATCTCGTTTTTGGCTTATACGGGGACTCGAAACACTCCCTCCACAATATGCTATGCCAAACGCTCTTTCAACCATCTCTCAAGGGCTAGTTGCCTCTGTGCTTTTTCTTTGTACTGAAGCATCAGATCTATAATAGGCCCAATATGAGGTTCCCTTTCAGCAAATTGGAATTCAACGTTTCCCTCAACACCACCAGCCTTCCATCCTTTGAGGAATTTGTCCCCAAAATCACGTAAAGCATCGATGAAACCTTCATCTTGTACACAAACAACCATATATCCTCAACCATTTCATGCATACCTTCCCACCAAGATGCATTTGCGAGAAGAGGCTCACTATAATTATTGCCCCCGCTCACAGATTCGGGAGCAACTTCGCCATCCACAGTCCCAAGATACATACCAGCCCATTTACGAAGCATATCCGGTACAAGAACATCTTTGAATGCATTTCTTGCAAAACTATCAAAACCTGTGAAGCAGACAGCCATATAAACCACAATTATCGCTCTCTCAGAGGTGGCGTCACTTTTGGGTTCACAAAAACCAGTATCGTAGCTGACACCTCCAAGCGGTTGTTGTAGAGAGATATGCTGGATATTTAAATGAGGATGACGAAGATGGGACAGTAAAGAAAGAACAAGTCCTCCTCCGGCCGAGTCACCAGATATCATGATATCGCTTGCTGCTCAATGATTATCGGACGCGTTCAGTACACACCATGGAGATAGAGAATTACACTTCCGCGTCGTGTTTTCTAATCCAATAACCCTCCACATCATGCTCCTCCAGTGTGACGGTCTTGGGGGTCTGGTTTGTTTCTTTGCAGAAATCTTTGTATACTTCTCCGATGGATTTACATACATATCGAGATTTGGCTATGGTGATATTCGAAACTATGGTACGAATGGCGGCGAAGATTATATCTTTATACAGGACTGGAGGACCGTCCCAGCGATACTGTACCTGCGGAATGGAATTGTGAGGAATCGGAAGACGACGGCGAGGACTGTTTCTTTTTGTTAGGGGGATATGTGGATGCTTTAAGTTGGAGCTAGGAGCTCAGCATACAGATTCTACAGCCAAGTAAGGCGAGAGATACCGGACGAGGGATAGCAATGAACATCGTGACTTCAAATATGAGACAGAAAGCGAATTGCAAGGTCACATTGGGAGTGATAGGCTAGGTCACTAGGAAAAGGCGGTGTTATCGCGAGGCAAACTTACAGGAGCTGATGGACATTCAGTACGTGAAAAAAATGGCATGGTGGAAAGAGAGTTTGTTTAATCACGTAGCGAGACTGCACAGAGGATGCACAGCGTGCGGGTCCGAATATTCCAACATGCACTAAAATGCACTGATATTATACTGCAGCTATAGGCAATTACTAGCCACACCCCTTCCCCCTCTATTCAATGTTTGTAACTATACACCTCGGGCACGCACCGGCATGTACTGTGTACTTCACCGATCTCGGGTCCCTCTACCCCGTGGGGTGTTAATGGCTATTTAGCCAATGACGCAAAGTAAGAAAGATATTAAGGTTTGAAGAGCAGCCAAGTAAGCTGATTGTTACCATGATGCCGGATTTTGCAGCCCAGGGATGATTTTGCGGAGAATGGGTTGGTGGGATGGATGGTTTTCAGGGGGTCCGGCATCGTGAGATGGGGCTGATGTGGGCAGGAACATATTTGAGTAGACGTATCCAGTCGCAGTTTCAGCCGACGAGTAGTTATAGATATCTACAGTCGTCTTTGGGAGAATTCGTGGGTCGTAGATGTTGAGGATTTCTGGGGGAGGTAAAAGCTGGACGGTGTTATTATTTCGTTTCGAGTTTGGCCCCCGAATGCGATTTTTGTACTATATATGCAGTGTGAACATAGCCTCACGGGAAGGTATGAAACGTTCTGACTATTTTGGTCAACCAGATTTTTAGAAACTACATGGGAGACCCAAGACACTTGACATATTCGGGACTACAGTCGGTATGCCGTTATGTCGTGCGTCGGATGGCAACCGACCCGAATCAAAAAGCCTCTGTTATGCACTCTTCATTTCGTCGCAAACTGCACAAGTATGAACATCTATTCATGTTCATCTCACTACCACCCTCACTTGCAGTCAACGTAACTACCGCGCAATCATAAATATTACGTTAATTGCGACCTTAGCCACACTCCATCTGCCTTATTCCTCCTTACAAAGCATCCCGCATGTCACATCTCACAACATGAAACACACCCACCTCTTTTATCAAACACGCATTACAAAGCAGTTCCTCCATCTTCTTGCCTCCCCAAGCTATCCTCATAGGGTAAATGAGATGCGTATCAGCTAAGCTTACGATAATGTAATTTCGCCGCACACGGAGTCATCAATCCATAACGCATTCGGCAAGCGATGGCCCCTACAAACTTTCAGCTGGAGGCTCAAAACTTGGTCGCAACGTGGTGCTCATGCACAATTTACGTCAAATCCACCAATAGCAGAGAGAAGAAATGCAAGGAATGGGTAAAAATAGGTTTTATTCTCCTTCACCGTAAGCGCAGAGTGGGGGAGTGCCACAAAATAGGAAATTGATCGATATGGGCAGAGGTTGGGGAAAGACGTGGTGGTGCATTTAAGCTTCCATCCATGTATGGTATTTTGCTTGGAATCTGAACCTGGAGACCTATATATGCTACTTCGAGCGCCCGTTCCCTTTCTCTTTCTCTTTCGATGTAGACGTGAATTGAGTGTTGATAAAGCACGGAATTACCTAGGAACAAGCAAGAGACGTAAAGGTCGCCAAGATGACGGCCGCATATTACGACCCAATCTCTTCTCCTCAAATCGAAATGGATAAGCACTCACAGACCCCACGACCCAGTCCACCTATCCACCAGAGCAGTGGATTCTCGCAATCCAGCGCAGCATCGACGCCGTATATCGGCTACGATCCATCCACTCAACCATTCATCCACAAAACCGAACAATCCAACAGACACTCGACGATTATCCCGCGCAGAGCCGGTTCGAAGAAACAATTCTGGAACATCTTGCTGAAGAGCCTTGCACGATGGCTCATCACGGTCGCTTTGTGTGTAGCGTATATATTTGCGATACGAGTGTGGAACATCAAAGGGACGGTGACGGAGCCGTCAAAGAGGATTTTCAATGCTTTGACGACCGGGATTAGTATTGCGTTGGGTATTAACATTGCGACTGCGTTGAAGGATTACGCCATGATTGCCCGGTGGCCGATCATGCATAAAAGGAAAAGAAACCTTGATGAGGTGAGCTTGAACGAAACATTTTTGTGGCGAGAATATACTCACTGTGGATACAGCTCGATCTCACCCTGAAGGCGGATAGTTTGACAGCGATGGGAAAATTGGCTTTTATTTCGAAGAGACCTATGGTGTTCATTGCTGCGATAGTTTGGTTGCTTTTCAATATTGTAAGTCGACCTTTGCTTAATGAAAGCGAAACCAGGAGTTGACGTGAAATAAAATAGGCTACTCAGGTCGCTGTCGCAGGTATCAGCTTGACCTATGGCTTTGACACCAGCACCGAAGCGTACCTCTTCTCTTCTGGCACCCTCAAGGTTCCGGATATGACATTCTTCTATGCCCAGGGGAACAGCAGTCAACCTGATCCCGAGATGGAACAGTACACCGCTCAGGTGCTTGGGAGCCGTGGATGGCAATCGGCCCAGGGTTCTCCAATCATCGAGATACCAGAACCGAAAGAGGTCTTTCCCCGCACCCAGAACTGGACTAGTTCTGAATATTGGAATATCTGGGAGGACCAGCCAAATAAAACCATGACATATGTGTTCCCAGAATTCTCAGCTGCAAACAATTCGGGGATAATAGGCATCTATACGAATAGAACGATAGGTATGCACTATTCCTGCCACTCCCATAAAGTTACCAGGAATGGCAACGCATCAGATTATTCAGACAACATTGTCGTGCAAGATGTCGGCGAAGTCTATATGGAAGACTTTAGTACATACGCCACGACCTATTTCACCAACAACACCAACCGCTGTGCCGCCTCCGGCCAAGACCAGTGCTTCGTCGTCCAAGCCTTCGAAGCATCAGATACCGACCCTTGGTATTATATATGCAATATAACAATGGGCGCTACGAAGAATGATCCCCACAATGTTTCGTTCATCAGCGATAGGATGGCACGGATGGCAACTGGTGCTATCGCCCAGATGGGTTGGTCCTGGGACTTGCAGCAGACCACCTATTATCCGAACAAGACAGAATTGGGCACTCCTCTGCATGGAAATGCAGCCAACATGGGTCGAAAGATCGCCGCCTACGGGCTCTCCGCCATATCCGGCGCCGCCACGTTCAACCCGACGACCACCTACTCGGGAATGGAACCACATTCAGGATTCAAACTTGGCATTAGTCATCGATACCTCTTCCTGTTGAGCGTGTTCATGATACCGATCGTCCAATTGGTAATGTGCTTTATCATTGCGTTCTGGGCGAATCGTGTGTATATACACGACGATGCATATTTGAGTATGAGTTTGTTGTTGCGCCCGATTGCAGACGAATTGTACTCTGTTAGTAAGAACCACGAGAACAGTGCATTCAGGAGCGCGAAGAAGAGAATGATGGTCAAATATGATATGGGCCAAGATGGAAGGTGGGGGTTCGCCATGAATGGTCACTAGGAAAGCTATGTATGATGGAATGAATGAATGTAGCGAAAGAGGCGTACTGTTCTGGTTCAGGGTGTTTTGGATATGTTCTGGTATAGTTCGTTTGTAATAATTTCGTCGCTTAGATGCGTATACCCGGATATAATGATTCGATTTTCCAACAGCGGCCTGACATTTCCATATAAGTCCCTCCCGATCGCTCCTGGTCGACTGGGCTATCCCGCCGGCATGTTTTGTCCATGTGATCCAGAAGCAACTCATGAAAGTATTCCTGACACTCTTGTCGTTGGGCACAATCTCTAGTGACTTTTCCGTAGCCAAACTAACATAAGCGGAGGGCTAATGTACCTGTCTATCGAACAGCAACTCCTTCCAGGAGAGACCTGGCCTTGGCGTCAATCACTTCGCACTCTACCGTACACGACCACTCCACCTTCTAGAGCAACGAAACAAACCATCATAACGCACAACTGGGCAGCCAATTCATGACACCCACCTCCCGCTCTCATGTTGCTCTTCCGCCGCGCCCTCATATCAATAACCTCAGCTTTTTCTCTTCGCGCCGTGGTTGGTACACGGACCGTCCTGATCCATGCACAACCGACCGGGTACGAGCGAAAAAAAGTTTGTTGCACGTCTGTCTTGACGGATACTTGGCAACCCACGGATATCCGTTGGTGATAGAAACCCAACCCACTCACGGGTACCGTTGGGTTGCCAAGAACCCATGGAAATACAGATGTGCAACAAAAAATTTCCAGCATACGTGAGACTCAATGAGCGCTCTTTCATGAAAGAATCCACTGCTACCAACCTGGCTGGCAGGCTGTCAAAAGATTGTTGAATCTATCTCAGAATGTAGTGCACCGTGATTGAATGATGTTCTCCGTTTGTGTTTTGAGACGGAAACGAATCCGAGTTCGCTTACGCTCGAATCGAGCTGCGAGAATTTCAGAAGAGTTTAGGTTGATTGGAATACCATAGATCGTGGCCCTTCCAGCCATTTGTCGTGATCCGCTCCCAAATACGTGCCAACCACATCCAAAAGAAACTTGCCACTTTGACCGACTGCCCAGTGACTTCGGCAGACATTTAAAGCGATACTAAAGTATGCTAGTACGAGTAAGGCCCCCGGACGTCGTTGGCCTAGAAGAACTGTGTACTCCGTCGATACAGTAATGGGCCAAGCTGTGACTATTCGAGAAGCATAAATTCCGTTCTGCATATAAGCTAAGCCAGAGACGTAAGACCATCGTAATTTCTCAACAGCTTCTTGTAGAATTTGACACTCATTCCCCTCTAAACCAGGGTAGTGAGGTAGCTCAGCCCGAAGCCCGTCGAGAATGTCCGAAATATCATCTTTGTGGTTAGGATCACCATCACCATGCTGTAGTAGATCGCCGATTTCAGAGGTCATCAGATATGCCCACCACTTTGAACCGAAGATAGTACGAATCCCCCGCATTATTGTTATCGAGTGTACTAGCCGGTCTAGAAACTCGTCCATGTGAGCAGTCGGCATCGAAAATGTATCAATAAAAAGATGAAACCCAAGAATTCCAGAGTATAGGAAAGCTGGAATAATATTCTCAGTATCAATCTCCTTCATCTGTTCATTAAAGAGTCGTAAAGATTCTCCTTGAAGCTTCGTCGCCTCTTCATGATAAAACTCGTTTCGCTCTGGGCGTGTCTTGTAGAAGTAGAGCGCTGCACAGGCTAGCAACTCGTTCATGAGATACGGCGCAGAGAATCCCATTTGAATTAATTGTGCAGGTCTGGTTTGGTACGCATCGGTATCCCACATTAGTAGGATACTACCATCACAGATGATTTGGAATAGCTCTAGATGCACAAGGTTAACCAGTGGTGATGGTGGCACCGCTACCAAGGGTATTGAGGGGTGTGGAGAAGCATGGGAATCGGGATGTGTATCCGAAGGACTTTTGAAAGAATCCGGGGTGGTGGCAGACGCCGTTGGGGTGCTCGTCCCCGACGTTGGAGGCTTAAGATATGAACATTGGTAGTTGGCGGTACTACAGTTCACGCACCCCGGACGAGATTCATCGCACTGTAGATTAAGTTAGTAAGTCAGTCTTCAAAGCGGGCGAATCAGAACACATGGAGCTAGGTGGACCAAGGATACAAGACAAGAATAAGAGTAACCTGGGGTACCTCTGCCGATTAAGTCTCTAACTACATACCTTGATATGCCTACGTTTACACTCTGCACATCCCTTCCTGGACTTCTTGTGAGTGCGGCGATTCATTCTGATCCACGTCTTTCAATGACTGCTGATAATTGAGAGGCAACTTGTCTTCCTGTGTCGGCACTGGACAGATATTGTACGAGTAATATGTATGGGAGATTATGGAATTCCGAAATATTTGGGGTCGAAGCTTGTGTTGTGGCTATGCTAGTTCAAATTATTATTAGCATGACTAGCTGTCTTGTCTCAGGCTGTCAGCCCCGAGCCATCGGCTAAATTACAGTAGCCGGTACCCGGCAGTCGATGGCTAGTAATCGCGAGGTTTAAGTCTACGTGTTTGAAGAATGCTTTCAAAATGAACAACAATCCTCACTCGGCATTCAGTCTCGTTGTGTTCTATTTTCATCGTTTGGTGTATTTGGTATAGACTTTATGGACTGGTTTCTTCAGATATGGTATACAGTACATGGATATGTTAATACATTTACTGCCTTACTGGCAC
>LLKJ01000434.1:0-27104 GCA_002242865.1 Clarireedia sp. CPB17
GTATGTATGTATGTATGTATTATGCGTTGGGGATTATAGTTGTTTTCTGGGGCTGTTTCCGGTCCTGTGAATATTCTATACAGCTCTCAAGCTACCAACCATACTCGAAGACATAGCTTCAAAGAATATCCTCCGAATTTACGGCATCGCATGTCCGGCAGACGAAAACTGAGCATCTGACATGGAAATGAAAGTCAACGAATAGCACAGATAGGAATACCCCCCTGTACCATACCCCCTCGACAAGTAATTTGCAGCTAATTGAATAAAGAGAAATCTCTCTAGGTTTATTCCGGGCAGACATCGTCCAGTCTAACTAATATCCCCAATAAAACACAAAGGACAACAGTCTATCTATTTCTAGCCCTTCATCTCTTCATCACTCTCCTCACCACTCTCATCCTCACTCCCCGTCTCCTCATCCTCATCCTCATCCCCATCCCCATCCTCATCCTCATCCATCTCATCATCCTCATCATCCTCCTCCTCCTCAAGCAACTCCGGGAACTCGGCCGCCAACCCGTAATCATCCTCGAAATCCTTCAACGTCTTGACTTCCGTCTTGTAGCCCAGCGATTGAAAACCTTCGACGATGCCCTAGATGGAAGGAAAGAATATTAGCAAAGACAAGAGCTTTAATATGGAATGAAAGATAAGAATAAATGAAAAACCTCCTCACCTTCTCCATAATCGGCGCACAAGTAACGACCACATTACTCTTCCCCGGTGTAAAACTCGGCAACAACACATCCTTCATAACCTGTTTGATCTCCTCCACCGTAACTGCCCTGACCTTTTTCAACATCTCGCTATCATAATCATCGTCCAAACCTCTCATCACACTATTGATAAACTTCTCCTGACCCGCCGCCGCCATGGTCGCAGCATTATTCACAATACTCACCACAATATCGCTGATAGCGCCTTCCAACGAACTAGCCCCGAATTTCTTGTCGCCCGAAATATACTCCTCGAGGATTTTCTTGGCCGCAGCAAAAGCCCTGAACGCGTCGGGCGAGCGGTAGACGGAGAAATTAACAAAGCCGCAATCAGCATCGTGCCCGAACGAAGCGCCGTATGCGAGACCAGTGCCGCGGATAGCGGTCCAGAGAGGGCCTTCGACGGAACTAAGGAACGAGAGAGCGACTTTCAGAGCGGGGAGCTCAGCAGTTGTGTAGGAAATTGGGCCGGGGGCGTTGGCGAGGAGGAAGGAAGAATCGACGGCTGCGATGGGGATGATGATTGCGCCGCGGGAGCCGGGGTTCTTGCCGTCTGGGCTAAGAGTGGTGTGTTGTTTGACGATGGGAAGGAGTGAGTCTGTAGGTGTGAGGGAGGAGATCAAGGGAGTCCAGGATTTGACGGGGTTGGGGAGTTTATTGACGTCGGCGATGACGAGGGCACGCATGTTGGAGAATGTGAAGATGGATTTGCGGAGGTCTTTGAGCCAGGAGACGACGATTTCAGGGTCTTTGGCGAGGAGTTTCTTGAGCCGTTTCATGTATGCGCCTTTGATGATGGTAGTACGTGCTTTGACCGCAGAAATGTCATTCAGATGTACAATAGCATCGACACTATAGAGCATACGACTTCCGTCGCGTTTGTCATCGGGAATATCGGCTAGGACTTTGTTCACGGCTGCCTTTAGGCGAGTGACATCGAAGATACTGTCAAACATCATAGTTCGGATCCACTCAACTGCTTTGGCGTATTTCTCCGGTTCGATTTGAAACTTGATGAGCAAACCGTCACTGTTGCCAATAACATTTCCTCCGCTCATTTCGTAAATGATCGTATCTTCTTCCAGTTCCGTAACTACTTGTTCAAATTCGATTCTTTTTCCATCTCGAAGGATGGGCGTATCGAAGAAATTGTCAATAAATAGCTTGAGAAGCGGCTTATGCTTCGTTGGGATCTCGGAGGTTCCAAGATGAAGATATAGATGAACAAAGTTGGTTGAAACATGTTCGAACTGTAGGAAGAAAGGAATATCGGATGCTTGTGAGTCGATGAGCTTCTGGATTTCGTTTTTGGGTGTGCCTAGGCTCTTTGCTAGCCCGGATCTTGCGGTGGTTGATTCGTGGAAATGAATGGACCCAACTCCTGGTACAGGCCACTTTTGAAGAAGAGAAGCAGGTATCTCGGCGTCATTCTTAGCAATTGCTGCTTTCAGCTTCTCTGCTTTTTCTCGAAGGCCTTCAGGACCTAACTCTTCTTTCCGTTTCGCAAGACGAGCTTGTTCATTGTCCTTCAGTTTCTTGGCGAGTGCCTTCGAGGGTGTTCCCAATAAAGAAACGTGAGGGGCGTCAGAAATCCACTTCTTGAGGAAATCCTTCCATTGTTCCTCGGTCCATTTGCTCAATGTATCGAATTCAGCCATGCTCTCCAAGTCTTTCAAGGTCGAACCATCTCTGTGCCCAAAGAGGAAGTCATTTATGATACTGTCTGCATAGAAGCTGTCGGAACTTTCGGCGTTGAATCTGCATTGTCTGCGTTCTCTATCCAAACATTGCTTGAGGTATGCCCAGTCTAGAGGCTTAGAAGCTGTTTCTTTTAGCAACTCAAACAAGCGTTTCTCTACGAATGCGAGTTTGTCTGTTCGAACTCCAGTGGGCTGAAAGTAGATTACGGAGTTCGGTCTTGCATCCCACCAGTAGCTTATCGAGCTTGCAAGCTCTTCCTTTTCAACCATAATATTTTCAAGGACTGAAGCCGAGGAACCAGCTAGATATGAAAGAATGACGTTGAGCGCAGATGAATCCACAGAGCTTTTACAGTCAGGTCCGAACATTCCGATCCAGATTTCGCCCATTGATTCGTCTTCCTCTGGAAAGTGAACAACTTCTACAATTGATTCTTTGAGAGCTGAGGGCTGGGGAGAATCTATCCATGGTCTGAGACAAATTAATGGAGGATTCAAGTGTAAACTTTGAAAACATACCTTCTAAATGGTGCATCCGGTGCAGGAATATCATCAATTATGCCTGCTTCGAAGTTATCCAAAATTTCCAATAAATCCCTTTGGTTGATTTCGCCGATGAGGACCAGACATAGATTTTTAGGCTGGTACATGTCTTTATGGAATTTTCGGATACGCTCGGGGGTTAACACGCGAAGGTTCTCCATTAGACCACCTGTCTCATAGCGAAACCCAACATTCTCTGGGTAAAGAAGCTGTCGAGCCCGTACATCGAGAATATCAGAGCCGGTGTTTTGAATGCCCTGCATCTCTGAGTAAACGACACCCGCATCATTACCATCACCATCGATATGATGCACTTCCGTGTAACAAGCTTCCTCGGTAAGTGTTGGTAAGATCAGATGTTCCAAATACACAGGGAGAATCTGAGCAAACCCTTCCCAGCCGGCAGTGTCGAGAGTATATGCTGTGTGATCGGTGGCAGTCCATGCATTTGTCATTGAAAAAGCTCTCGTAGCAAGCCTGTCGAGTAGTCCCTTATATTGATAGCTCTTCGAGCCCATGAAGCATAAATGTTCTAAGGTATGTGGCGATCCAGAATTATCGAAGATTTCAGTAGCTAAGGCAAAGTAGCCATGTACCTTAGGGCCTTTCTGGTCCACAACAACTACATTCATCCCGGTACGTTCGGAGACATACTGCGTAATGTTTGTTGGTGCATAGTCAGTTTTGAAGCTCTGCACTTGGCGAAAGTAGGACTTTTTTGCTTCGCCTGGCATCTTGGCCTTTGAGCTGAAAGTGTTCCAAGCGTTCAGTATCCTCTTGGTTGGTGAGCTCCTAATAGGATCCATCAGCATAAGTAGACTGAGAAGAAAAGCCAGTTAAGAAGGGTAGAGCTCATAAGCCGTATTAGGCTACTTAGCCATGCGATATATCATCACAATCATGATTTCATCACGAGCTATGCGAGTCATCTCCGATATACAATGAGCAAACAACACAAGGAGAACTATGACCATATGAGAAGAGAGAATAAAGACTATTGGAGATTCGTAGCTCAGGCTACATACCAATGTAAACCCATCATGAAGTAGAGAAAAATGGCAAATAATGGGACGATAGTCGACAGTATCCACGACCTTGGAGTTCCAAGCAGGTACAACTTCCTCGCCATGGCGAAAGGCACGTGATAACAGCGCGTCAACAAAGAGAATTCTTGAGGCGGTACTCAGGTTGAAAGGAAAAGCGATCAGACAATCAACAATACTAGGAGTGTCTATTTCCTTATGGGGTAAACACGGTGCAATATAATTCCGTACCTTTCGCAGACCTGGGGTCTGTAATGTCTTGACAGCAAGTTTGCCGCTCGAAAAATTGAGGTCGCCAGGAAGAAGGTATCAAATAGCTGGAACGAAGGTTAGTTACAACGGATTGTTGTTGGATTTCTGAAGATCTTGCTGCTCTTAAGACCTCAGCCAACAGCAATCTGGACTTACCTATTTGACGTATTGTGTGATTTACGAAAACTGGAAGGTAGGAGGATTCTTTAACTTGACAAACGTGGGAAAGCCTGGCGAAGGAAGCTTTTGAGTGTGAGTTATGATTGGTGTGAGGGGTCGGAGGGGTGAAAGACTGCCGCGCGCACGGATGGTTAGTCTAAGATAAGTGGATCGTCGCAATCATAAACGCGCGGGTAAGATAATATTGACGCCATCATGCCAGCTTGGAAGAGAAGGAGCAAAGCAATCTAAAGCAATGAGTTACTTTTCTCCACCTTCTATAATTCTTTGCATGCAGTGCTCTTGCCACAGGATCGTCTTCTAGTGACTCTTTGAGACTGATTCTAAGAGCGCCCCGCTATACCTTATTCCCTTGTTTCATCGCTCCATGGCATTGCATGAATTGGTGAAATTTACGTCAAAATGCCATCGACAATTGACTCCGCGCAACTCGGCCACACGTTGATTGAGTTCTCTTCTAACGGGGAATTTCCAGACGAGCAAATATCTGCGTCGTTGGTAGATACTGCGGCTCTTCCGAAAGCTGTAGAAGCTCTCAATCAGACCAAACTCTCTCTCGAGGTATGCATGGGGAAGAACATATGCGTTCTTATTAGCGCCTGCTAACTTTCTGATATTAGATTGAAGTTCGCAAGATCAGTAAGGACAAAAGCTCGGACATCGACTCCTGGATTCAGCATGCTCAAGCCCTTCAAAATGACATCGACAAATCAAGGAAACTTGCATCTGAAATTGTTCAACAAGCCGAGGCAGACGAAGCAAGAGAGTTGGATCTCAAAAATAAGGAGAATCATGTAGCTCTTTTGGAGAAGGAGATAATATTTAATAGGCAACTGCGCGTAGCTTTGCAGAGCATCAAAAAAGCAAGTGACGAGCTGGACAAGGCTGAGCAGCTGGCTGGAAAGAATGAATTTTGTAACGCATTGAGATCTCTCCAAGGTAGGCCGCCCTCTATTCTAAGCAGAGAATATATCTAAAGCCATAATCAGCTGCTGAAAACTACATGGGTGAAATCCCCACAGAGAGCGATGTCCGCGCGTTTAAAGTACTCAAGTATCGATATTTCGAAATAAAAAATGCCATTCGGCAACAGCTAAGAGAACTTCGGGAATCACTTATTCGCATCGATCGTCAGCGCTCGTCTATTGAGATACACCAAACACTTGATGGTATGAATTTGCATGCATGCATCGGAAGCCTTGCTTACTCTTTCAGGTAATCCTACAACGCTGCTCGATGTTACCATGTGTGTAATGGCATATAGAGAGCTTGAAAGCATGGGGAAGGAGATATGGGACGACTTCAACCAAGCTATATTACTTCGGCGGATGGCGTTGGAGGTGACACCTTCTTTGTGTAGGCTTTCGGTTGAAAAGGTACGCGATTCTTTATATCAAAGTGATTCCAGTTATTGATGAATTTCAGAACACTATTCGGGTTACGGGGGAGCACGCAGATCACACCATAAAGTCTCTCTTTGAAGATATTGAGGCAGTTATTCACTTTTTGGTCGACAACTTACCAGAAGAGATAGTGGTGTCAGTGGCCAATGCAATGATGCCAGAAGTATCTTCCAAAATTATTGATACTTGGCTGGATATGTCTATTCCAACTTCTTTAGAAAGCATGGTTGATTATCAAAAAGCCCTGGCTCAAGCCGAGGCTTTTGGAATGACCTTGGACTCATTGCATTGGCCAGGAGCGAATGTCTTCCAAGACTGGGTCAGTGGCGCCCCTAAACACTGGCTCAAGAAGAGAAAGGATTCCTCTTTGGATTGGATTCGTAATGAACTAGCACTGGGTACGTTACTCCTTGATGCATATCTTTTAACCCTATTCCTAGGATAAATGACTAATAACAACCACTTGTTAGGACTTGGAACCCCGCATCTTGCTGAACACACCGAGCAAAGAATGGTAACGCTGGATGACAGTAAGGCTGTCACTTCTCACGGCGAGGCTGTAACAGATGATTGGGGGTGGGGAGACGAAGAAGAGGAAGAAGAGAATATAGTCGACAATGACTCGGGCACACCAGCCAGAAATCGAGCTTCAATCGAGGAAGAGCGAAGGCTTTCAGTTGTGCATCCGGACCCGGCTACCGTGCAGGCAGCAGAGGAGGAAGAAGATGATGCTTGGGGTTGGGGCGATGATGAGAACATTGTTGTGGAACCACTTCCTGATGCAGGCGAAGATCCTGCAACGGCAGCAACCCCTGCCAACCTCGAGAACACGAAGCCAGCAGAGAAGCGAAACGTCACACTCTCCGAGAAATACTCCACATCTTCAATGCCAATCACCGTCTTCAAATCCATTACTACTATATATGAAGACGGTGCAGCTTTGATGCAAGAAGTGTATGTACTTAGCCCTCGTGCAACTTACGTTTGCTGACCTTTACCAAGGAACGAAGAGATTCCCGTAACACCTGCAGCTGCTGGGTTGTTCAACATTCCGACTTTGGTACTGGCGATGTATCGTGCAATTTCTCCATACTACTATTCTCAAAATCCAAAAGGACACATGTATGGCTCTCAGTGCCCTGCTTGAGGATATGTACTGACTCGCATAGGTATGCCTACAACGATGCCATGTGGTTATGCGACGAACTGAAGGATTTTGCCGCCAAATGGCAAGCCAGGACAGACCTTCCTCCACGAGCCTACAACATGGTTAAGCTTAATTCCGAGATCAAGTATCTTGAAAGTTTTGGGAGAAGATCATACAAGAAGGAAATGGAAACACAGCGTACAGTTCTGAGTGATCTGCTAGGAGGTATGTCTCAAAATCGAGTTGGGGATTAATTAAGCTAATGCTTTCTAGGCTCGCAAAGCTTCGTAACACAAGAGGATGCAGCAGATGTGATCGGCACTGTCATCGACCGCATCGAAAAGGAATCGGCAGAGTGGAAGACAATTCTCCCATACTCGACATGGGCTTCAGCCGTCGGTAACTTGATCAACACCGTTGCCGTGAAGATCATCAACGATGTCTTCGAGCTTACAGACCTCGGAATCGACGACGCCGAGCGAGTTGCTTCTTTAATCTTACAAGTAGAAACGCTCGATACTCTTTTCAAAAACGAAAACGACGACAAGCAAATGCCCAAGACAGCCCAATACGCAAAAGATTGGATCAAACTGCAGTTCCTAGGCGAAATCCTGCAGAGCAATCTCAAAGATATCAGATACTTGTGGTTTGAGAGCGAGCTGAGTTTCTGCTTTACGAAAGAGGAGGTGATTGATCTTATCGAGTTGAGTTTTGAGAAGAATACGAACTCGAGACAGTTGATTAAGGACATTAAGGAGAAGCCGGTACGGGTGAAGGCGCATGATTAAATAGATGAATGGATGCAGCGAGGAGAGGATGGGGGTAGAGGATGGCTACTGTAGAGAGGAGATGTTGCGCCTGTATTGAGTTAGCATTTATTTTATGATACCCATTCTTAAGGTGTATGGTTACTCTTCCTGTAAGTTGCACTGCATTACCGTAGATATTCCAAAGACGATGTCATGTCCTCAATGCATATGGTTACAGCCTTCTTAAAGTTCCGAACCTTGGAGCAAATACACAAGACTCATGCACATGAACGCAAATCGAAGAACAGAGATATGAGTTCGACTATAATATATCATTATTCTCGACGACTGAGATAGTTAGATAGCAAGATTCTTTGCCAGGTACAATAAGTAGCAAACGCCTAGCAAGATTCCTTGCCAAGTACAATAAAGTAGCAAACGCTTCGAAGCTCAAGATAATGTAACTTAACCCCTTGCTCACTTTTCCGTGCGCTCCAGCCCGGGCCTAATCGACCAAAGACTCCTCAGCCTAGGCAGTTAAATTATTTCCACGCCCAAAACAAGCAGAGTAATACCGATACACAAGTCGCACCCTACCACGCAGCCAGAAGAAGAAGCCATTCATTCAACCCTTGCAACTCCCCGAGCAAAAATTGGGTAAAAACTTCTGCACTCCTTCATACGCATTTACGAGCCCCTAAACAAGAACTGCATATCCTCAGGTGTCAAATTCTCCATCGCGCTTTCGTCAGCATTAATCGTACTATTAATCATATTTGCCTTTTTCTCCTGGAGCAGGACCATTCTGCTCTCGACCGAGTCCTCAATACACAGACGAGTGATACTGCACGGTCTCGCCTGGCCGATACGATGGCAACGATCAGCGCTTTGCCACTCAGCAGCGGGATTCCACCACGGGTCGACAATGAAGACTTTACTAGCCTCGGTAAGATTCAGCGCGACGCCGCCGGCTTTAAGGGACACGAGGAAACACTCGACGTTGACGTCGGTCATGAAGTGGTTGATGGAAGCTTGGCGCTGGGCGGGGGTCATGGAGCCGTCGAGCATGACCGTGGTGATACCTGCGCGGCGGAGGCGCCATTCGACGAGTTGGAGCATGGTTGTGAATTGTGAGAAGATGATGGATTTGCTGGAAGAGTTCTTGGATCGTAGTTGATACAGGTCGTGCACAAGAGCTTCGATTTTGGAGGAAGAGGTCCAGTTCTCCATCTTGATTCGGTTGATGATGGAGGATTTTTTGACCTGTACTTCGTCCTGTTCAATCTCGGGTTGTTCGAGATCGATGGCCAAGGAAATATGGCATTGTGGACAATCAGGATTTTCTAACAAGTTAGCAGTGAGCAAGTGAGGGGATTTAGGTAGCATACCTGAGGATCGCAAGTAATTCTTAGCACATTCGCGACAGAAATCATGACGACAGGCAGATTTGATTGCCTCCTCGGCAGTTTCATCACAAATACAACAGACCAGAATGTTTTGTCCACCCTCGCCATTCTTTTTCAGAATCAAATCCGGATGATCAGCAACTTGTCTCATCTGCATAATCAAACCAAAGATGTTGGCATAATTATTGAGCAAGACACCTTGAGCAACATATGTCTCAAACTTTCGAGCACCATTATTCATGATACTGCCGGCAAAATCATTCTCCTCCTCTCCGAAGAATTGTCGATCAACATAAATCTCCTTGGCTGGGAGTTCCATAGCGGATGAGTGATCACGCTTGACACGACGAAGCATGAATCGATCTGTGAGAATGCGCAACTTTCGGAACGCATCCTTTCCAGGACCATTGTTGCCAAACTTCTGAATCGGGTTGAGCAATTCTTGGTTGAAAACCGAAACATGTTGCATACCGCTATGGTTACAACCTTTGCAGCGGTTATCGGCATTCATATCCCATTCAAGAGTCGAGCATGGACATTGCTTGCAGAAATAGCATGCGAAGGGTCGAATATCAAGGAACCGAACCAACGAGAAGAATTCGCCAATACGATTTTGAAGAGGAGTACCCGACAAGCACCATTTGTGACTAGCCTTGAGTGCGAAGCATGCTTTTGCAGAACCGGACGTTCGTTGCTATTTTTGAGTTAGTTTGATCAGTTGAGAATACAGACAGTAGGCCTTACCTTAATGCTATGTGCTTCATCAAGGATGACACGATGGAAATGAATTTGGTGAATAGGACTTTTCTCCTTGTGCAGACCATTTTTGCGCTTGAAGCCCTTCTCTTGCTTGCGATACATCGATTCGAGACTGTTGTATGACATCAAAATGACGTTATACTTCATCAATTCCTTGACACCAATGCCCTTAGTCTTTGCATTGCTGCCATGGAAGACGAATGTCTTCAGAGTGCCATCAGTATAATCCGCAATTTCTTGTTGCCATTGCATAAGAGCCACCGGAGGGATTAGAACCAGTGATGGCTGTTTAGCCGGGTAATCAGACATGATGAGAGACACAGCTTGAATCGTCTTTCCCATGCCCATCTCATCACCAAGTAATCCACCACCCCATTCAGTCTTCTCCATCGCTCTCATCCAAGCTACACCCTGAAGCTGGAACGGCTTCAGCTCGCGGTTGATGTTTGTCGGCTGGTCTATCTTCACGTCTCCAATCTTTGGTAAATTCTCTAAATCTTTCCACATGGTATTAATTTCTGGATGGTGTTGAACGAGTCGAGCACGTTCCATGCGCCCTCGTCGTGTGGACCGTTCTTCCAGAGAATTGATGAGTTGACGGTGATTGCGTCTTGTGCGAGGGGCAGCTACGCCATTCTGATTTCGTGGAGTTACTAGATCGTCATCAGATGGTTCCGTATCTGTTCCAAGCATAGAGTCTAGGTCACTCTCAGATTGGCTCTCAGGAAACTCCATGTCAGAAAGATCAGTAAGAGCAGAGCTTGCATTTGAATCCTTACGATCCTTGGCTTTCAGGTTTGGTGGATTTGCACGTTGAGTCAACTTTACGCTCGATAGTGCTTCTGGAGCTACCGTTGGGGAAGCCATGTCAAGATCCATAGCGTTTGATCTCAGAGACTTCCTCTTGCCTGTCGATGACGCTGCTTTAACCTGATTTAAAAATGCTTGGGATTGTTGCTCAATCACCTTAGCCATTCGACTATTCTTGGCAACCGCAGGTGATGGCTTGATACCATTAGCCCGTGTAGAACGAGAAAGTGGTACGTCTGAGTCTGAATCTATTTCTATGAAATTATCTTCATCGGAATCTTGGATAACCTTAGGTTTTTTCGAGGAGCCAAAGCTCGCTGGATTTGAGATACGGGACAGTTCAACCCTTGGTTCCAGCTTAACTTTCTTAGAGATGTGTGTAGCTGGCTCTGGATGCCATGCCTCATCATCTTCATCATCATCGTCACTGAAATTGGGATCGAAATCAAGCTTAGGAAGAATTTGTTGAGTCTTGCGCGGTGTTCGCCGTACAGGTACCTCGGAATTGGCCACCATAGATTTTGCGACTGAGTCCTCCTGTTCCTGAAGTGCACGGGCAAGTTGCGCATCGGGGGTATTGTCTTCATCCTCCTCGTCAGATTCCACACGTTTGCGCTTATTTCTAGAGGCAGTGAGGGAGAATTCACTGTTCGCAAGTGCTCTTGCTCGAATAGAGGCGTTAACTGAGGGAGTTGGAACCGCAGCAGTTGTTGTACGTCTACCTCGTCCCGTAGATGTCCCCGCTGCAGGGACGTTAGGTTTGGCGAACTCTGCTGGTGTTGCAACAGCACTTGTTCCTGGAGTTGAGTAATCGCTTTCGTCGAAATCGTTGCCCGTAGAAATAGAAGAAAGGGAATCTTGAGGAGTGACAGCCTCTTTCTTTTTTCTCCCGCCCTTGCTTGACGACTTTTTAGCACTTGTGAACTCTGAGATCATTGACGGCGAAGGCAAGTCTGAGACCGATGCATCGTCCCCGATGTCCCGAATGGAGGTAGAAAGTCGAGTACTAGAACGAGACTTCGTTTGTGGAAATGGTGAAGAGAGTTCATCAGGCGAAAGTTCGGAGCCTCGTTTGGTGGCTAGCACAGAAGATATCAGTACCGCATCTCACCAAAAGGCTGCCAGTCGTAGACTGCCGGAGAGAAACTCACAAGATAATCGTGAGCTTGCCCGAGTGCTCCCTGCGCTGCTATCTGCAATCTTTCTTGGCCTCCCTCTGGGTCTTCCGGCAGGTGCCATGATGATTGACTGATAGTTAGACAAGAGATTGAAAGTAAATCTTCGCAATTGTCAACAATGACAAAGAACGAATGCCTTTCGAAAGTAAAGCAAGTATGAATTGGAATATCAAGATGGTCCCGCGAGAATATGCAGGTACAATAATGGTGTGGAGAGTGTGTCCCAATTAACCTTGACAAGTTGCTGCTATCGCTATCAATTCGCAGGCAAAGCGACCGAGCCGCAACTGACGTAGGTCGGCGGGGAAGTATTGTCGTGGCAATTAAACAATCGTGAAACAGAAGGCAACGAACGGACAAGAAGATTGGTTCTATAAAGCGCAAGGCTGCTAAAAAGAAAGAGGTTATTCGCAGCCGCTAGATAGATGAAACAAAAAGAAAACTGGTTGAATGAAATTTGGAGACTGAGTTGCCACCTCCTAAAAAGAATAAAGGTCCTCTCATTCGCTCCAGTCTGGATTCTTGGACGCGATTGAAGACGCGGTAAGCCCACCAAGTCTCGTGATATATCAGGCATCAACCACCATATCATTGGCTGGATAAGGATGATCAACACTGGCTATGCCTGATTTGGATGTACAGTCGAAAACCACTTTAACTCGAAGATCGGGAATTCCTGCCACTAGGCATGTCGGAGACAGGAAGCAGAAAGAAAGATTACAAATTACTAACTCCTTCTTTCTTCTTTTGCGACGGCGACGGCGACGGCGATTGTGAAAGCGACTCAAAGAGTTTTACTTATCTCGCCCTCTTTACTACTCTCTACACCTGCATCACACCCGTAGAGGCAAATCCATCAACAGACAATCTTTCTTCCTGAATCGACAAAAGAATAACTAAGAATAACTCATATTGGACAACAAAACCAGGGCATCATGTATGCATTCTTTCATTTCTGCCATTAGTGTCAATCAATTATGATTGTGTCATTACTGATACTAGCCTTTCAGGAATCCCCCAAACCCTCCAAACCCCGCAGCGCCTCCGGCGACAAGAAGATCCATTCGTGGGCCGTTGGTTTTCCTTCAAGTATAATATTTACCGGCGCTGACAAAAATATAGTCAATCTGCTCTGACTGATTTCCTCGCTGTATGATCTTACCTACACACATGGCGCATTCTAATTTACTGACATCTTGCGAAGTCTCACAACATCAGCGCAAATCAGATTCGCCAGGACGCAAATGCTCGTCGAGCCGCTGCACTTGCTTCCCAACAACCCGTTGCAGAAGAAGAGGAAGACGATGATTCACCACCACCCGTTGCCGGACCTTCGCGTCGTCGTAACGAAACTAAGGCGCAACAGAGCAAGAGAAAGAAGGAGGAAGAGGTACGTTGAGCCTTTGTTAGTTGATCGAGGATCTACTAACTAATGCGTCCACAGAAAGCTATCGCTAAGATAAAAGCTTCCAAAAAATTTCAACGACGACGAGAATACAGATCAGATGAGGAAATCTCAGACGAAGATGAAGCTGCGCTCGCTATGTTCAATGAGACCATGGCGCCTTTACCTGATCAAATGGAGAATTGTGAAATTTGCGAGAAACGGTTTACGGTCACAGCATATAGTCGAGCAGGACCCGATGGAGGTTTGCTATGTCCACAATGTACAAAAGAAATCAACAAGGAAGACGGACGAGCTAGGAAGAAAAGGAAGACAGAGAAGGGCGCCCAGAGACGGAAAATTCAAAGCAACTTGCTCGATGGTGTTTATCCAGGAGCGAAAGACTTGATGACACTGTGCATTGAGACTTTAGCAAAGAACGTTGAGCTGGCAGAGGACTTTGGGGACCTTCCCGAAACACTGATAGATAAACTGGCGGCAATCCTATCGAAGAAACGTCTACTACGACCCAATACCCTGGACCTCTTTCTGCAGAATGGGAGGCAAGCCGTTACAGTCTACGATGGTGCTTACCTGTCATCTGATGACTACATTCGGGTTTTCCAAGTCGTACCCTCCGTCAAGCAATTACGCATCCGAAATGGAGTCCAGTTCAAGAACAAGGTCATGGACCATTTGTTGGCTACTACTGTCACCTTAGAACACCTCAGCTTGGCTGGTGCCAATCTAATTGATGATGAGAGATGGAATACCTTCCTACGTGAGAAGGGGTCACACTTGAAGTCACTCAAGGTTTATCATACGGATGGTCATTTTGGAGATGAGCAGATAGATGTCATCGCAAAGAGTTGCCCGACCTTGGAGCGGCTCAAAGTCTCCCACAACCAGAAAGTCACCAATGCAGGTGTCGAGCATATAGCGAAAATAGCTAGCCTCAAACATCTTTCCCTTGAACTCACCAACCTGACAACTTCCAAGCCCTACGTCTCAATCATCAACAGCGTCGGGCCACAACTTCGGACTCTTTCTCTCGGTAGGGTTCATGATATCAATGACTCTGTGCTCAACGCCATCCATGAGAATTGTCAAAACATTAGCAAACTCCGCATCACAGATAACGGTGTAATGACCGATCAAGCCTTCGCAAACCTCTTCACCAATTGGTATAACCCTCCATTGATCTTCGTTGATCTCGAAAAATGCCGCGATATCGACGCTGCTGTTCCTCGCGACAATCCTAACAATATCGGTTTCTGCTCCAAAGGATTTGAAGCCCTCATGGAACATTCTGGTTCGGCGCTTCGCTACTTGGACATCAACTCATGTCGTCACATCTCCCGCCAATCTTTCGAAAAGGCTTTCGCGGCGGGTAAGAAGTACCCCGAGTTGCAGGAAATGAATATTAGCTTCTGTCAGGAAGCGGACGATTTTGTTGTTGGAAGTATTTTCAGGGCGTGCGACAAGTTGAAGAAGTTGATTATCTTTGGCAATTTCAAGGTTAAGGATGTCAGGGTTCCGAAGGGGAAAATCTTGATTGGTATGCCGAATGCGCTGGGGATGCAGATCGAGGGGACGGATGAGGATGGGAGAGGTGCTTGGTGAGGTACTTGTGAGGTTTGTTGGCAGGCAAAAGAAAAGCGTAAATTGCTTAAGGGTGAAATGGCACAGGAATGAATGAACAGGCGCCATGGTGTGGAATAGACTCTGCCGGCGTGCTAAGGTTGCTTTTGTTAGGGAGTATTTGCTAATTGTCGATTATGTGCAGCAAACTAGCCCTACGATTCCCTTTCTTTTTGGTGCTTCAAAGACAAGCGTGCAATAATTCAACATTGATATATTATTTACGTATCCGTAACTACTGATTAAAAGTTCTTCCAAATCCTCCTCCACAACGGCATCTTAGCCTTTACACCACCCTCATCATACTCCTCCAAAACCCCCGATTCATCCCTATACACCTCATCCAAATCAACCTCCTCCAACCGCGCCACCCTAGTCTTCCAAGCCACCTTATACCCCGCCCACACAAGCCCGAACACTGGCAGTAACACATACGCATCGACGAAATCCCCAGCCACAAACGGGCTCAACGTCGTCCAGCCCTGCACCAAAGCCAAGAATATATTCGCCCCAAGCCCGAAATACGCAATCCATGGATACCCAAACGATACAAACGGTAAACTGGACACTGTCCTCCCCTGCGCTTTCCACGCCGCGCGGAACCGTATATGGATGAATGAGATAGAGCCCCAGACTAGGAACGTAGACACTCCAGATAGATTGACAATATAGTTATACGCAGCGCCCGCGCCAGAACTGATATTCATAAGGGAGAGGGCACCGAACAGATTCGTAAAGACGATCGAAGGCATCGGCACACCGCGACTATCCGTGCGGCCCAAAAACCTTGGAGCTTTCCCATCCTGCGCAAGGAACAAGACAGTGCGGGAACCGATATAAATCGAGCTATTGACCGCCGAAATGCATGTCGCGAGAATAAACGCATTAATCAAATGCACGCCTCCCTCCCACCCGGCATTCTGTATCGCGATCGTCATCGGACTCTTCAACGCCTTGCTACTTGCGCTCGCTAGACCTGGCGCGTTCCATGGGCAGGTGATCCCGAAGAAGAGTGCTGATCCGATGTAGATGAATATGATACGCCAGAAGACTTGCCTGATCGCGAGCGGGACGGCGTGCCGCGGATTGCGTGTTTCCGCGGCGGCGACGGCGATGGATTCGCAGCCTGCGTAGAAGGTGGAGCAGAACACGAAGACTTTTGCGACGCCGCGGAAGCCGGATGCGAAGGCCCCGGGGTCGTGCCAGTATTGGAATCCGAGCGCGTGGTCTTGGTGTGGGAGACCGCCTGCGGCGTAGATGATGGAGAAGATGAAGAATGCCACTAATCCGCCAAGTTTCAACAGCGCGAGCCAGAACTCAGCTTCCCCGAATGCAGTTACGCCTAGTAATTGGAACGCGAGGAACGCGAACCAGAAAATTAGAAAGTAGCCCCACAGCGGGACGGCATCGCTCCAGAAAGTGAAGATGGACGAAAGAGTATTGTATTCGTTGGCGAGCACGGCGGCCCAGATGATGAAGTAATTCCAGCCGACGGCGACGCTGAACGCGGGGTCGTAGAAGCGGGAGGTGAGGGAGATGAAGGAGCCCGAGGAGGGGTACAGGGTCGTGAGTTCCCCGAGGGATTGCATGATGGAGAAGGCGAGGAGCCCGATTACGCCGAAGCCGATGAGCAGGGAGGCGGGGCCGCCGGAGGAGAGCGCGCCCCCGGAGCCGACAAGGAGGCCGGGACCTATTATGCCGGCGAGGGCCATCATGCTGAGGTGTCGAGTTTGGAGACCGCGGGAGAGTCCGCTGTGCGGGTCCATGGTCTCATTTTGTGTGGTGGGGGTGGGAAAACTGTCTTCGGGGATGGAGGCGGCTTTTGATGTGGTGTTTTGGTGCTGGTGCTTCTGATCGAAGGACATCTTGAAGGTGCGATGAGAAGTTCGATGCCTCCTCTATTCACAGGAATGAAGTTGGGAGGAAAGTGTAGACTACCATACACATATGGAATATTCCAGGAAGTAAGGATATCACTAGATATCTACTCAATTTCCAACGTCAAAATCAAACGGGATTCTTTACCCCAGATATTTCTCCTGTGGCAAAAGATATGCCACGGCATGTATCTATACTTATATCTATATTCGCATAGCTCGCAGCAGGCACAAGTGTGGAAAATGATTGGTCCATGAAGATTTTAAGATAAGTGGATTGAAAAAAATGATGCCATTCGAGCCACAATTTTACAATTAGTCTTGATGACTAATAACATGCAGGTTCTGCTTCGAACTTACTGCAGCTTGCAGATCATTTGCTCGCTGAGATCTTGAGATATCTTGATGGGAAAGTAGTGCAGGGTCTGGAATTGGTTGAGCTTGCTCGTAGGCATAACTTATTGATAGGTGTGCGGGTTCATGCTTTGTTATCTGGATATTATTTTAGCGCATGTCGGGAGAGGACCTTGACTAGTATGGCATCGAATTACACGCATTAAAATTCCCAGAGCATGACCGCTGCCGCTCCAATGTCCGTTAAGAACCTGTGGAGGAAAAGGTACTCTATCCAAGTTGAGACTCAACCAGACCTGATACGCAAACTCCAAGGAGGACTTTGTTCTTGAACTGGCGTAGGACACCTGCAAATCTGTGACTGCGATACAAGCTTCCAATTTTTGGTCCTAGCTTTGGAGCAGGCCACTCGGTTATTGTAGAAAGGGGTATATGGTCTAATTCTCCGGTCTGGTAACACCTCTTCCCCTGTTCACTTGAACCATTTTATCTTCTCCTCCACTAACAATTCCAACATCCTTATCCCAAGTAACATCAAAGACCTTAACTCCTTCGCCTCCCACAGTTTTCGTGGATTTTCCCTTTCTGCTTTCTCGTTCAATGATATAAACCGCTTCACCCACGACCCCGCTACCTTCATCTTTCGTGCCTTGTCTTGTACTCCTTAAGTCCCACACGCGACATGTGCCATCATGACTGGAAGAAACGAGGCCATAGTTGTTATCCGGATCCGCAGATATCGACGATATAAAATTTGTGTGTCCGCGCAACGTCATGGCTTGAGTTGTGGAAGCCGATGCTCGAGGATCGATAAGTGCGATGTGACGTGCTGTCGTTCCAGCTGCTAGAATCTGATGATTGATGCCGGGCAAAGCACTGAGCGAAAGGATAGGATTGAGAAGAGTTCTGGTATCAACGACCCGAGATGTGGTGAGATCGATTGTGTGGATAGTGTGATCTTGCGAAGCTGAGTATGCGACGGTTGAGTCCTCAGGATTGAATATGACAGCAGACGCCGGTCCATTGTGGCAGTCAATGAGGGACAGAGGGCCGCGCTGAGGAGTCGAAGTAGACGTAGTGATCTTGCGTCTCTTGGCAGATGGTCCTGAAATTAAGCTACTGTCTACTTCAGGCGCCGTGGATTTGTTGGATGTCCAGAAGCCAATTTTGCCATCCGCTGATGCTGAAAGTATGCGCCCCGACGGACCATGAACTGCAATGGAGTCAATACTACCTGTATGTCCGTATAACTCCAGAGTCGGCTTGATATCCGCGGAGAAGTGGTCTTCTCCCTCTTTGTAGCTCCATACCCGAATTGTGCGGTCGAGTCCCGCAGATGCGACTTGTGTGGGAGAAATGAACTTTGCAGACTTGATCCCGGAGGAATGGCCGCCCGCACTAAAGGGTGCAGAGGTTCCAATGGCTTGACCAGACTTGTTCCAGACCCTTAGTAATCCATCATAAGATCCAGACAGTATGCGCTCCTGTCCTGGTTGGATAGAATTGTTTCCCCATGTCCCAGCTGCAGAGCTAATAGACAATACATCTATACTGCTAACCCAATCATCATGCTCGAAACTTGCTTCATACAAAGGTGGTATCAAGCTGCGCACATATTGTAAGTTCAAAGTCGTTTCGGAGGATAATCCGTTTGCGGTGAGGTATTCGTCGAGCGTAGTTCGCAGGAAAGTTCCGTTGATCAAGAAGTCGAATGGTACAGGAGTATCGGTATCAAGCATCGACTCGGAATTGAGAATTTGTGAAAGGCCATATCGTCGCACATCTATTTCATGGGTCAGTCTTCTGCTGAAAGGTCCCAGTTTCGGGAAGACTTACTAGTGGGAACGAGCAACTGTCGCTTCCCCTCTGGCAATTCGATATCCGGCGATGTGGTGGTGAAGTGCACTTGGACCTGTCCTTGAGGTTGGGCCATCTTTGCGATATTTCGGTAGCAGGTCGCAATCGTCGAGGTTCTTTGGTTGTGATTTTGATGCGGAAATTCTTGAGGTTTTCCCACCGAGATTTTTTTTCCGGCCGCGCACTGACACCAGTAGCGCAGATAATTTATTTTCACTTCACTCATGTGGCGGCTGGAACTATGCTCACCCTTTCGTCACCATGTACGTTTGAGAATCGTGCACACCAAGAGTCATTTATACATATATGTATAAAACTTATTATTATGCTTGAATCTCAAAAGACCCTCCCATCATTAAAATCATAACATTATCGCTCATTAAGTCACTCAAAGCACTGTGCCGTACTCAGACCTGGACCATCGCGCTTTCACATCATCCAAGCGCCTCGTCATTTCTCCTCTTGGATCCGCATAGTTGTATGTTCTATTCTGGCCATTCATAGGCACTTTTCTTTGGGTGATCCCCCAACTAGAGCCGTCCCTGAATCCTCCTGAACTGACTGGGCTAAGCTCGACCACTTCCTCCTCTCTCTCCTGGGCATTTTGCGCTACCTCATGGTTGGGATTTTGTGTCGGGTCATTCTGGGGGTCTCCATCCTGCCCTGGGTTTGCCATTTCATACTCCATCAATTTGATTAATCTGAAGAATAGCACTGCCATTCCTGCTCCGAGAATTGGGCCTGCCCAATATATCCAGTGCTCACTGGCAAATGTTCTGGAAACTACCGCTGGACCGAAACTACGTGCCGGATTCAACGATGCTCCCGTAAAGGAGATAGCGACCAAGTGGCCAATGAAAAGAGCAAGTCCAATACCAAGTGGTGCGACAAACGTTGCGCGATGCTTTTCAACTGCCAGCATTATAATGGTAAAGACCAAAGTCGCGGTGGTGATGGCTTCGATAAAAAACCCCTGGGTCAGTGTAGTTCCTTGGCTAAGTGTCGTCGCTACATCGAGCGAGGGTGGGAAAATTTCGTCCACAAGTAAAGCTGCTAAGCAAGACGCCATAAGCTGGGTGATTACAAGCAATACAGCACGTACTGGAGGCACTGCACGAAGAAGCGCAAGGGCAAGGGTGACCTGCAATGAAAATCAGCATGGCCCATACTTCTTCTGTAGGAAATACCTTACGGCTGGATTAAACAAGCCCCCACTGATGCGGAAGAATATCCAAGCATTGACTGTTAGACTCGCACCAAAGGTCGCTGAAATGTACATGAGAACCAATAAATTGGGCGGCTGTAGATCCTGTAGCTTCGCAACGGTGATACCGGCGAATGCAAAGAACAGGAAGAGTGTTGTTCCGATGAATTCCCCAAGCACTGCTACGATATCTATTGCAGTTAGCGTCCCTCCAAAGTTCATTCGACACTGTTACTTACGATTTTTCCATTCACTGTTCATCCATTTCATCCATGGAGTTAATGGCCGCCGTTTCCGACTAATTCTCATTACTTTTTCCTGTGATTGCAATGTCTTCATCCATTCGCGGCTTCTACTTGCTCTTTTGTGTTGCGTAATCGTATTTACTGGTAGGCCAGTCAAGCTTCGCAGAGCTTCCTCGTCGTCAGCGCGGTATGGTGATGCAATTCCGACTTCCTCATCAATCCTTGAAAAGTTCCTTGGTGGTGCTCTAAGAGTCTGTGCCACAGGAGGATAGAAGGATAAAGGTGAGGGTAGCGGCTTCGAAATCCGTTTCGGGACAGGTGCTTGTATAGGTGCTTGTATAGGTGCTGATATGGGTGCTGATATGGGTGCTGATAGAGGTGCTGATAGGGGTGCAGGTATTGGCACTTGTGTAAGATTTGGTATGTGGTCTCGCTGGACTGAGGGCACTGGCCGTGGTATATTCTGATATGGTGCCTTCTGGTGTGGAGCATTCTGATAGGGTGGATAATGGTCCAAACGTACGGGAATTTCACCCCTCGACTCTCTGTTTTCATGTTCATATTTTCTGGGAGGACTTCTCATATGCTCTGCACGTCCGCTTTCGTGTTCCCACCGTTTGGGACTGGTCGTATTCGTGATATGCCCACTTTCGTGTTCACGTCTGCGAGGGCTTCTCGGATTTTCGACGAGCCTGTTTCCATGTTCCCACCTCCCCGGGCTCATCATGTTGTCCGCTCGACTAGACTCATGTTCGTAACTCCTAGGGCTAGCCATAATTTCAGAACTTATTCATCAGATGTCGTCTAGAGACTACAGTTTAAAGTATGGATGAAATACCACAACCTGGTTATATACTTCTCGACTATGATATAGTTCACAGTCCATGTTTAGTTTCATTCTTCCAGTCTATTATGCGGAAATGAATCCTTGCTATCCTAGTGCATTCTACTTTCCTACCTTCCTACCTCTGCTTGCGAAACTTTATATCAATGACGGTCTTTAACTTCCTTGGCTCGAAGGACATTTACTTGGTTCTATTTTTGCAGCTTCCCATTCGGCATTCATGAATCCAGGATCATCCAGGGGCTGATGAAGAAACAAAAACACCCATGACTGAGCATTTATGCGCAAAACTCAATGACGAAATTTCTTGAGGAGAGTTCGGAGAGTTCACCGGAAAGAGTCCTGTTCACGAACTTCGCAGCACAGCCGAGTGAGTGAAACGAGGAAGACACAAACGTGAAACAAGGGGGTACTAGGGCGCCTTTACTGTCCAACCGGACGAGTACTTGTCTTCGGGATATTACAATAAATTTCCGATGGCGGGTCTAACGCCTGCTGATCATTATCAAAGTTGTTTTGGAGGTGACTGCTTGGTGGGGTAACCATCAATTCTATCGGACATTAACGCACACCAACCGGCTATTAACATTTTAGACTAGTTCTTTGCAAGTGGACGTTGCTCGAGTGAGGGCAAAGAGCACAGACGAAGCATTGGTGATCCGTGCGACTCCAGGTGAGCAGTCCGAGTGCTGAGGAACTGACGCCCAATGACGATGAAGCTTTTTGGATAATGATGATTTCTCGGTCAGTTGATACTGCTGGTGAGTGAGGCTTGCTAATAATACCGGTAGAGCAGATTGTGCTACGCCATGCCTTCACCGAAAAGCAAGCGCTTTGCTCGAGTGGTATAGCTACGTTGGAACTTGTTAAGCTTACTGGGCACATTAAGCTCTCCAGCTCACCAGCTTCACACTCCCTGAGTCGGATTGAACGTACTGGAGGAATGGCAGCTTCGGTGCGATCTGGGCTCTTGATGGAGCCCTCTGTACACTCCTGCCCTACCGATATCCAAATGTTTCTGATGCCTCCGACCACTGAAGCTAGACTGAGCCGGAACGGATCGCCGATCTTCGAAGCTAGTGCGCTGCGGGTGCGCTACTGGAACTTTGAAGTTCTACGTCTTGTTTCGATTGCCATATGGCTACCCCAGGTCTCTGTGCTAGCCTAATGGACATATATGAACTCAGCCCCTGTGAATAGATGTCTCTGCATGAAAATGTCTAGATGATTTTCCTGAGTAGACGTCATCCAACCTTCCGGTACCCCTTCATGATGCCGTAAACGAAGTCATTGAACCCTGGCATATTCTGTTGATCACAGTATGAAATCGAGATTCAGAAAGTTGTTTCTGCTTAAGGAATTACTCATATGGACTTCTGTCGTTTCCTGATAGACCCCGAAGGAAGACCTTGCGGTTATGAAAGTCTGGTGATAGCGGCGCAAGCTGAACATCATGGTTCTTTTATTGTTACCTTGATATTTTCGCCCGCCTCCTCAATCCATGACTTACGGCCGACGGGCTGGCACTGTCAAGTCATACTGCAAATATGGCTACCATGGAGGAACAAAAAGTCCGAAGTGGACAGTGGCATTCAGAAAGCCGCACTGCTTGCTTGACTTGTATCGTTCTGGATAAGGAATCAAAGGCGGGGTGCAGTTTCCTGATTTGTCTCTAGTGCTGACCGCGGGGCACCGACTCGAGTTTTTGTCTTTCAATCACCGTTACTGGACTATCGTCATTCGCAACAGCACAACTTACTAAGAGTCGCAAAGTTTTGATCCTGTCTTCAGAATGTCTTTTTTTATTCTTGGGACATGCATAACGCTGACGTCCTGTGCAATTCTTATGGTGTATCGACTGGTATTCAGCCCGTTAGCATCAATCCCTGGACGAAAACTTGCAGCTGCAACTGGCTTGTACGAATCATACTATGACTGCTGGAAACGAGGAAGATACTGGACTGAAATTGAGAGAATGCACCAGCAATATGGTGATTAAGATCATCCAGGTCTTTGGCGCTAACTAAAATACTCTAGGACCGGTCATTCGTATCAGCCCTTGGGAAATACATGTGAATGATCCAGACTGGAGTGAGGCATATAAGATTAGCTCACGCCCTAACAAATATGGTTGGTATTACCGGTTTGTAGACACCGCAGATACGGCTTTTGGCACTTCAGATCATGATTTGCACCGGCGCCGAAAGAAGGCTCAACAAGTCTACTTTTCCCAAGACCGTATCTTCGATTTCCTGCCTACTATATCCAGGCTATCGTCAAAATTATGCTCCAGACTCGAAGCGACGCGAAAGACCGGGGAACTAACGAATGTAACTAATGCATTCAAAGCTCTAACAGCGGACGTGGTGACTGAGTTTGCATTCCATAAATCGTTCGATCTCTTGGAATCTCCGGACTTTGCGGCGTCTTTTCACGCCGCGCTGCGCACTTATCCCGAGATCGGATGTTGGCATAGACAATTCAAGATCGTCTTGCCGCTGCTTGAAGCGATTCCGAAGTCGCTCGTGAACATCATGAATCCTGATGGTGTCTTTGTTTTGGATTTCTTCAATGTGAGTATACAACGACATCATGATATAAGAATCCTTGTTGCTCATACCCACCTAGAATATTAATATCACCGTGAACTCCTCTTTCCAGCTTCATTTTGATAGGAAAAGGGAGGGGGCGGAGAGAAGTGATTTTATAACCCAGATGTTGAAATCACCTGATCTTGCAGAGAATGACAAAACCCTGAGTCGGCTAGCTTTGGAAGCAAGAGGGCTTGTTGGAGCTGGAACGGAGACGACCGGTCATACTTTGAGCGTAATCACTTTCTACTTATCCAAGAACCCGGAAAAACTACGAAGATTGAAGGACGAACTTAGTGATGCTCATAAAGGCAAAGGGGGGATGCTGGAATACCAAGACTTGCAGCGCCTTCCATACCTAGTATGAAAATGGCCATCGACCTCTGAATGTGAGATTATCACTGACTAAAACAGTCGTCTGTCTTTCTCGAGTCCTTGCGGTATGTCTCTGAGGGTTAAGATTGCTTTTCGGGCGATAAACTTACCAAAGTTCAGAATATCAACGGGCGTAGCAGGTCGACTTCTACGGGTGAATCCACGGGATGCTCTACCATACAAGCAATATCTGATTTCTAAAGGAGTGAGTTAGCAGACGCTTTTCCGGATATTATTTATTAACCATGTCCCAGACCCCAGTCAGCACAACGCAAAAGTTTATCCACGAGAACCCTACTATCTTCCATGATCCCAAGTCATTCATACCAGAGCGTTGGCTAGATCCCACCGAACGGAAACGGTTGGAGAAGTACTTGGTTCCTTTTGGGCGTGGATCGAGGTCTTGTCTCGGCATAAAGTAGGCGAATGTCGTTCCTTCGAATACAGAATAAAGAAGCTAATCGCGATACCAGTCTTGCCTATGCTGAGATCTATATCACTGTCGCGAAGTTAGTGGAGGGCTTCGATCTAGAGCTGTTTGAGACGGAGGAGGAGGATATCTTGCAGTTTCATGATTTCTTCTCGCCGTACCCGGTATCGTGGAAAGGATTAAGAGTTCGCGTGATTTGATAATGTGGCCATGCCGACTTGGTCGCAGCCATTCCTCACTGTGCAACTTAGAGTTGACGAGGTAAGAAAAGCCATGGCAAGCTCTTATATCGAATAGCTATTGTAGTTAAGATGTGGTGAAAGCAGGTCTAATAATTTTCCTGCGCCAGGCCGAGATAACCCGTCGGCGTGATGGGGGTTGTCCCTTCGGACCCGAAATGTTAACCCTACTGTAGCACTCTCACACCCTAGGTGCTACGCGGCTGCCCACGGGGCTTGGTAGTAGAATCTTATCTTATCTGATTTTGCAAGTACCCAATCGATTCAGGGTTCTCTACAACGTTCTATTCCTACTCTGATTAGGCCATACTCAAGAGAAGCATAAATCTGAAGTGGATTGATTGATTAACGCAACGAGGACTTTCATGGTGTCTGCTTTGGCGCTTGCAGAAACTTCCTGTAAGAGGATTTTTCTTTTGGAAACGCCCACGTAAGCCCTCCCAGTATTCACGCCGAGTTTGCTGACTTTGATGAGACATCGTGTGGGCTTCTAACCTATATCGGATGTCTTTGTTTCTCTACTGCAGCTTCTTTCCAGTCATGTTCGAAGCGCTTTTACGAGCAGAAACAAACCTGAGATGATCGCACAGAATGCCAACCAGACAATGACATTTAATGTCGAGGTACAGAGCGATATGAATGTCAGAAAACCTGATCGCACCACTCTTCGAGACGCGGGTCTATTGAACTCATCTTTTCTCCACCTCTCCTTAAAGGAAATTAAATTGCGCCTCCATAGCCACATGATCTGAATCTTAGCTATAAATTCCCTTCGAGCGACCAGAAATAGCTTCGGCGTGGAACTCTAGAAGTCTTTACAATATCTTGTTGGTGCTGCGGCGAAAGGAGTCTGTCGTCAACGTCAACGCAATATATGGAGCCGGGGCAATCCGTTTTAAAATGAGACTCTTGGCAGAGCGGGTTGGAAGTTCTCCAAACAATTCAACCAAGCACAACCATTCAAAAACACTCACGATAGTGCCGCAGCTGTTCCAGCGCAGCAAGAAAATGAATGTCGTCGCTAGAGTCTACGTACCCTACGAGCCACGCCTCCTCCGATGACAGTGGATCTTAAGACCAGCTTCTGCGCAAGCACCTAGCAAGTCCAAAAGTCAAGTGTGTATAAAGAATTGATGAAGTTTTCAGATATGTTTAACTGCTTTTTGTGTTATCTTATTCGCTCTTTTCTGTCCTTTCGCCCTTTCGCATACTTAGCAGCAGCAACACACTCATTTGTTCCTTTCTCTCTTTTCGTTCTTGTAGAATCTCAAAGCAATGATGTTCGCTCAAGTTACTGCCTTTGCCGTTCTTGGCGTCACAGCTGCTTCTGCGGCCTCTATTACCAGCCAGCAGCAACATAAGGAAGCAACGACTGATGGTCTTCATTTCTACAATGGCACATGTACCCCCGAAACTATCTCTGTTCGGAAAGAGTGGAGGAACTTGTCAGCTGCCAAAAAAACCGTCTATCTCAAATTTGAGCTCTGCTTGGTGGCCCTACGAATCTGACATGTGGACTGCCGACCATTTTGGAGGAAATGGTCGAGCTTCCGACTCATGTGTCGTTGATGGTGTCTTCGCCAACACAACTGAGCACATCGGTCCTCTATTAGAGAACACCGACTACTGTTACTACCGCGAGTGATCGCCGCAACAGATGCCCAGCATGACTTTGGCAGCCGTCGAGAGCTGCACCAAATACGACAAGTACTATGACTTCTTCAACTGCATGGTCGTGTACCCAGACGGTCCTCACGTGGCTGGCCATGTATCCGTCGGTGGCTTGGTACGTTTCATAACTCATAACTCCTCGATCCTACTTTCTGCTAACCGCAATCACTAGATGGCCGATATTGACTGTTCCACTGGCGACCCAACTTTCTACCTGCACTACAACCACATTGACCGCCTTTGGTGGCAGTGGCAACAAGCTAACACCAAGTCCCGCATGTTCGACATTAGCGGCAATAGCTTAAACACTACATATCTTGCGGAGCAGGGCTATGTTGCTCCCAAGGAGGCTATGCTGAGACCACGCTGGAGTATGTTCTAAGTGTGGCGGATATCGTGCCTGATGCTCAGATTGTCGATATGGTGAACGTGCAGGGTGGCTACCTATGCTACGAGTATGACTACTGAATTGGCGATCGATGGATTTGGGTGGGGGCGGGGGC